>JACVVK020000214.1:300000-310000 GCA_018292915.2 Batillaria attramentaria | reverse complement strand
AATAAAACGACATGAAAAAAGTACCAGATAAAATTAAGACACACAATAAAAGATACACAATAAAGGACACACACACACACACACACACACACACACACACACACACACACACACACACACACACACACACACACACAGAGTTCTGTCAGTCCCTCATTACTGCTGCTGACCGGGCGAGAACCAATGTGTTTTCACTGCATTTATAAGAGTGGGGTGTTTGGGTGGGTGTTTGGGTAGCTTTAACGTCCTTTTCCACCACATACGGGTGATATCGAAGACGGGGCAACGACGAAAAAGCCAGCACAAATATTTGGCCCCAGCCGGAATACGAACTTACGACCCGAGCATTAGAAGTCCAACGCTCTACCATTCGGCCACCCTGGCTCCCCTATAAAGGTGGGGACCGAACCTGCATGCCTACCATGCTGTGGTGAGATTGATAGCTGAGCTTTTCCGTTGTCTACAGTGCGGACAGCACATTGCCAAGACACAACAGCTGTTCATGGAGAGTCTGCTGCTATCACCTGCTTCTTCAGTGAACAAGTGTCGCCTGAAGAACCGTTCGCGATTGTGAAGCATCCACTGAACGGCTCAGATGTCGAACCAGGTAACTGTTTCCTTTGTTTTTATCTCTCCCTTTTTCTAACTTTAGTAAGGTGTCCGTATGTAGTTTAGCACATACTTTTCTGTGTGGAAATGTTTTCTAATTTTAGGAGATTGTATCTGTATGCTGTTTTAGCAAAGGCAGGTTTGCATACTGACGAACTCCTTTGTCAAAACTTCTACCGTTGACAAATCGTCAAATGAAGCTTCATCATCATCATCATCATCTCTCTCTCTCTCTCTCTCTCTCTCTCACACACACTCTCCCCGTCTCTCTTTCTCTCTCTCTCTCTCTCTCTTTTATTTCTTAATTTAACCTAGTCTGTGTGTGTGTGTGTGTGTGTGTGTGTGTGTGTGTGTGTGTGTGTGTGTGTGTGTGTGTGTGTGTGTGTGTGTGTGGATACAGTGTTCGAATGGATATCTCCCTGTTGCTATGTAGATGGTTTTGCTCAGTGAATAACAGTGCAATCGCTATATTGTTAAGACGGTCGTAGTGCATTCACAGGAGGTGCAAGTGGCACAGGGGGAGGGGGGGGGGAGGTGAATTATTCCTACGCAGCTGTAGTTTAACGTGTGTTTTTCTTCAACAGAGTTTGTTGTGCGATTCTTCGATGGAGAACCCAAAACACTACCCGGTTACTCCTACAAGAAACACACTGGCCACAACCAGACCGTGGAAATTCCAGTGGTTGACAAACAGTTCGAAGGGAGATACCAGTGTCAGTACATCTACAACTCGCCGACAGACGACGAACAAAAACCCTTGCCATGTGTTCTGCAGGTTCAAGGTAAATGCGTGTGTGCGTGCACGCCAATGTGTGTGTGTGTGTGTGTGTGTGTGTGTGTGTGTGTGTGTGTGTGTGTGTGTGTGTGTGTGTGTGTGTGTGTGTGAACTACTTTTCCATATTTGACCGGAGATGACTGTAATTGCCCATGGGGACTTTTTTTTTAACATGTCACTGAATATACTTATGTCAATTCTGATTACCAGAGGCAGGGAACCACACTGGTGGAGAGACACAGGGCGGGGACACTCATGTTCCAGCCGGTAAGACTGTTTTCTCGTTGTTCCCCTGGGGCCTAATGCATGGAGAGAGACTAAACTTGTTACATCAGGGCTATGATCAGCGTGCAATGCTATCAAGGAGACTTGCACGGGACTGTCCAGTCGCAGCAACTGTAATCCATTACCAGAGACAGAGGCTATTTATAGATCAGGTGATCCCGGGGAAATTCAGGAAAATCCAGCTTTTATTTATTTATTTTTTTTTTTTTTTTGGGGGGGGGGGGACATTACTTTGCCACTGGACATGCGCACATCGCCTCAAGACACATGCCGAAAATGCACGCGCAGCCAGTTTCGGCTTCACGGTACAGGTATCGATTTCAAAGAAAACATGTTAAACATTGAAATGCTATACCATTCATCAAAAGAATCACAAAAATTCAGCAGCCAAAGACTCATGTGTAGGGTAATTTTCAACAAATTGCCATGTTCAAGTTTTTGGCAATGCTAGCAGCGACCACATACCCCCTCATTCCTCTGTCGTCTGCTGGCTCTTGTGCCAGCCGCGTATGAATACAAATAGTCCACATGACAGGTTCACCTTTCACTGTGTTCACTATTACTAGGTATGAAACTTTTGATTTGATGTGGTTTGTGTGAAGCTACAGAAAACTCCGAACTATTGTGTGGTAGGAAAAATGTCTGTCAGATGAAGGTGAAATTATACGCTTGTTTTCCAGTTTCTGGGACTTTGATTCAAAGCTGAATTTCCGCACAATTTTTGGACACAACTCTCCATACAATACAATGGACCTAGTCGTCCGCGTTATCTATAAACACCTTTCATCTGAAAGTCCTGGAAAACATGACGCAGCTGTCGGTTTTACGTCATAAAACAGGACTAGAGTGTCATATTATACATGAAACTGACGACCCCGTGGTGTTTTCCCTTCGTCACACTGGTGTTTTCCTTCCGCCAATGTCAAGACGAGGCCAAAAAAATGAGGTGGTATGTCAAAGTGACCTGAGGCATCAGGCTGTAAGAAAAAGGAAGATGTTTGAGACAGCATAGCAGCGGTGATGGGCATTCGGTGAAGGAGGTTAGAAACAAAATGAAAGGATAGCACGCGCTTCTTACTGATGGCTGCCGTGAGGCGCGCGCGCGCACACGCACACACACACACACACACTGAGTCCTTTCAACTTGGTGAGCAGCGCCCTGTAAAAGCTATGTATTATTATTTTTATTATTATTATTATTATTCGGGGAGCCGGGATTGCCAAATTGTAGAGCGTTGGACTTTCAATGCTCGGGTGGTGAGTTCGAATCCCGACTGCAGGCAATTTTTTTCTGCTGGCTTTTTTTTTCTCGTTGCCTCCTCTTTGATATCGCCCATACGTGGTGGAAAAGGACGTCAAACTCCCAAACACCCTCCTCCCTATTATCATTATCGTCATCATCATCATCATCATCATCACTGGGCAAGCGACAGGACGATATGGAACTGATCTGTGTGATTTTAATGGACTCTTACAAATATCTGTAACACATTAATGAATGAGAAAACTTTAACTTTGTTTTGAAACGAATATTTTGTTCTCAACTACAGAAACGGTTGAGCTTGGATGAGTGAAGAGAAACAAGAGAGAGAGAGAGAGAGAGAGAGAGAGAGAGAGAGAGAGAGAGAGAGAGGTAAAGTTAATGAATAAAAGGCACCGCCATTGTCAGTGGATGATGACAAAGAGTACTTCACCATCAAACATGGTCTTTCTCTAGGCCCGAGTACACGACCCAAGGAGACAGGGACAGGAAGCACAGCGAGTCCCGCGCCACCAGAACAGTGTGGCTGCTCCTCCGGTGCCATGACAACAGGAGAACTTGCAAATGACAAAGATGAAATCTGGTTCCGGTGGATGAAGAGCGAGATAAGAAACAATCAGCTGAAAGAGGATCTGCTGAGAGTCCAGCTGGCGATTGCTGAAGAGCAGAAGTCGTTAATCTATCTGCATAAGGAGTATCTGAAGCAGAACACACCCCGCCTGGCAGCAGATGCTGAAAGTAATGAACATTGACCTTAGGGATTGAAACCATGGATCTGAACGGTACATGATCTGGTTACATAAACATGCCGCCCCTCGGACACTACTAGCAAAGACCTTGGAATCAGAAAGACGCGTCACTCCTGCCCTCGTAAGAGAGACATATAGCGGGATAACGCGAAGAGTTGTGTGACCGACATCGTCACGGTGTAATTCGGGGATGTGCGTGTCTGTTGTTGGTGGTGTCCATATTCCTAAGAGATGGCATGCCACAGACACAGACTAAACAGAACTACAAGTACAAACTGACAACACTCTACTAAGAGTCACAAGAAGTAGAAAAGAAGAGTATTTCCCATGGGACATTCTTTATTAACTGGTACATATCTAATCAATGCATACTCATGCTAATACTATACCTTTCCCTCAGCTTGTGCCCTGTGGATCTACCCTGGTTCCCGTCCCCGTGGCGAGTCTCTTCTACCCCAAAGTACTACATTCTTTTACCCTCACACTAACTTAAGTCACGTGACCCTGCGGTACTAACCGCATCACCAAATAAGTCTAGGACCCTGTCTACATCCCGCAACCAGAGTGTGGTCCGACCATAGTACTAGAACCTACTAGGTTATTTTACATCATCTAGTCATCCAAATCAATTCCTCAACACAATAACAAATCAACCACTATTTATAATTTAACATCACACTAGACCCATAAAATTAAACTTATATATCTTAAACTACCATTATTCTTTGTAATCACAAGTATCGCCCTAATCCTGTAACCCCTCTACAATTGAGTGTTCGGTCCCTTATTCTACTAAACACTAAATACTTTCGCGCGTGCACCAGTTTCATCTTCAGTACCGTCGGTCTTCCCTTCTCCCTTGGCTTGTAGCCAAGTCGTTACGCTTTCCCTCCTGACCGAGTTTTCTGGCACCGCGTGCGGAAGTACTAAACTACTGTTCTCCCAAAATACCTGTACTGTCATAGTTGTCTGCCCGCATTAGCGCGCCTATAGTGACAGCATGGCGGAAAGTGGAAAGCGATCACAAAAGCCGGTCTTGCAATTGTGTTCTGCGCCGAATTGTTCAAATAACAGACAAATATAAACGAGGAAATACTTCTTTTGGTATTCCTGTTGGAAAAACAACCATTTTTTCCCCGCTTTCTTGTTAAAAAAAAAAAAGACCTCAAGTGGTACGTGTGCATGCAGTGTAAACAAACAGTAAACACACGCGGCTGACGCAGACACAGCGTATTTTTTTTTTTCGGACAACTTTACAAATCACGCTGACTTAAACTGTGCTAGCGGCTAGCTGCCTAACACACACACACACACACACACACACACACACACACACAGAGTTGTCACACATACGGCGGCAGGTACGTTCATCGGCACTTTTTCCAGTTCACATACTGTTGGGGGGAAATCTGTATGTACAGAACTCTTTTCTAAAAAATCAAGAGGTTTGCATGCAGTGTAAACAAACAGCAGTAAACACACGTGGCAGGCGCAGACATCAGGTTTTGGTGTTGTTTTTGTTTCCCCCCCCCCCCCCCACACCTCACTGTTCTCTCCGCCACTCACCCTCCCTTGAAACTTTCAAAAAAATCTTAAAACCCATCAGTTTTCATCCGTGAAGACTATGTAACTATTTGCATCATGTTCTCAGCATGTACGTGTCCTTGTGCCTTGACCCTGACCTTGTGGCTCTGCATATATTTGCATATACAATGTATTATATTTCTTCCTTGTCACGTGTTATTCTATTGTATCCTTGAGCGCTTTGCATTGTTGTATTATTACTAGTGTCACACGCGCACTCACTCAGCACGCTCTCGCACGGAACACCAGCAATGGACACAGTATTTACACTTAGATACAGTTTATACACAGAACCCCACCCTTCCCCTACACACAACTAAGACAACTACACATCATATTAATACACTCTAGCTCTAGGGAATTGTCCTAAGTAATGGGGCAGTCTAGGGAACCGGCAGCCGCGTAGCACGCACGAGGACACTTGAGGGAGTGGGATAGTGAGTGACCAGCCTGATAGTTCGTGGACTGTGGTCGTCTCCCGTAGACTGTGGACTGTGGCTGTCTCCCGTAGCAGTCCCAGGCGCTCATGCGCAGCAGTCCTTCATGGCGGTCGGGTGCTCACGATCCAGGGAACTGTAGCCGACTCCCGTAGCAGCCCCGCGCTCCGCCGTCTGGTCGTTCCCCTCGGAGATGCCTCGAGACAGGGACGCCTCCGCAAGAAGAGAAGGGAAAACAGAAAGAAAAAAGGCCTGGATGGCCGGGATCAGTCCGGTGGTCATACATTCACACCTCCCCCCTCGTCCCCAGTGCTAGGCTTTTGCCAGTCCCGTAGCCTTACCCCAGGCTAGTCTAGAATAAGAGTGGTATCTACATAACGCTAACGGGACATGTATACACAAACGTAGAGAGACAGGCAGATAGAGTAGGACACACAAACACGTCAAGGTAAACCAACTCGGGCAGGCTTCCCCCTCGGCTCGACCCAGCACGACCGGCCCACGCCCCGCCCGCTACACGCACCCAAACGGCGCACTGAATAGGGCCCACCTAGGTAAATGACACCTACCCGTCCGGCCCTCGAATCCCAGCGTCAGGAAACACCTTGGCGCTGCACCCAGCTGACCGAACAGCTTCCAGAATCCGGTCGTCAAAACCGATTCCCCCTAGCGTTGAGCTAGCCCGCGACGAGCGGTCCACCCTCGCACGGTCAATGGCGAAAAGGCAATAGCAAACTTAGGGACGGTGGTCACGCGGTCCGAAGTTAGACCGAGGCTAGTCGAGCCCGTGCTTAACGGTCTACCCGTGCTTAACGGTCTGCCCGTGCTTGACGGTCTATCCGTGTCACGATATCCACACACGCACGTGCACACAACACAACACAATAACGCGGCACAAAGCTCCGCCGCAGCGGATTTATTCAGTAGACCCGAAGCGGGTTGTGACAACTAGGTTACAATGCTAAATAAGTATTGTCATTATTATGTATTCTGAACATCATACGACAAAGTAAGAGAACATTAGATAATTAATGTTAGTTTTTGACGGACATTAGGTCATAGTTTGCATTCACAGTCTATTTGCTGTTGCAGCAGTATTCACGTATCGTTACGATTGGGAAGCAATACTCTTTTTTGTATACAGGAACTTTTTGTTTTGCTGTAAATATACATTAAACAGGTGAATTGGAAAAGACCTTTTTTTGACATTCATGTTGTTCACCCCCACTCCCACCCCACACCCAGACCCACGTTCTCACCCCACCCCCACTACCCCACCCCACCCTCACTGTCCCACCCCACACACAGACCCACCCTCAACCCCACTCCCACCCCACACCCAGACCCACCCCACCCCACCCCACCCCCACCCTCACTGTCCCACCCCACACCCAGACCCACCCTCACCCCCACTCCCACCCCACACCCAGACCCACCCTCACCCCACCCCCACTTCCCCACCCCACCCCCACCCTCACTGTCCCACCCCACACCCAGACCCACCCTCACTCCCACCCCACACCCAGACCCACCCTCACCCCACCCCCACCCTCACTGTCCCACCCCACACCCAGACCCACCCTCACCCCCACTCCCACGCCACACCCAGACCCACCCTCACCCCACCCCCACCCTCACTGTCCCACCCAACACCCAGACCCACCCTCACCCCACCCCCACCCTCACTGTCCCACCCCACACCCAGACCCACCCTCACCCTACCCCCACTGACCCACCCCACCCCCACCCCCACTGACCCACCCCACCCCCACCCTCACTGTCCCACCCCACCTCGTCTGATTGGCTGGATATGTTAAACGCTTGATGGTCAATGGGTGTGTACTGGTGACATAGCATCAACGTAAACAATTCGTCCAGGAAGCAAAGGAGGCAAACCACAACAACAGTAACGACTCTGTTTGGTTCGATTTAGACGGGATGCCACGTGAGTTTACTGATGAGAGTTTCATATCATTGTCCGTTGAACTATGACAGAACAAAATAATGTTGTGTCTGACTGTACACAAAAGGGCTTTTTTTGTTGTTGTTGTTGTTGTTCTGAATACACTGGCGTACTGGCGTAGTAACCGTGGGGTGGGGGTGGGGGGAGGGGCAGTATCTGCACCCCCCCTCCCCATCCCCCACCCACCCCCTCCCCTCAGAAATAACTGAAATGGATTTGTTGAACTTCGTCAGATCCATACCTCCCCACCCCGCTCCCATTCCCTTTCCCCGTTGTTTGATTTTCCGAACCTTGATATCACCCGTCAGGGGCGCCGGAACCGGGGGAGGGGGGGCAGGGGGGGCTGCCCCCCCCCGTACCCAAGCAGGGGGGGGGGGGGGGCAAGAGTGTCCTTTTGCCCCCCCCCCCTGGAAAATCAGGTGACTATGGCAAGGGGGGGGGGGGGCAAAGCCATGGTCGCCCCCCCCCCTTTCCCCTACCTTTCCCCTACCCCTCTTCCTGCTCTCTCCCTCATCCCACCCAACAGAGAACTGTTTTTGCAGACCGAAGGCTGTCCGCTCCTTTGATTGCCCCCCCCCCCCCCCCCCCCCGCTTTTCACTTTTTTTCGGGCAATGTCCTTCTTTTCAGTGGCTCCCTGGTCCGTAAAGGTTTTTTTTTGTCTGCGCAGCATCTGATCCCCCCCCCCCCCCCCCCCGCTGTTCACTTTCTTCGGGCAACGTTCCCCCCTCCGAGATTCTGCCCCCCCCCCCCCCTCCCCCCAACATCTTCCGGCGCCCCTGCCCGTGTGTGTTTGAAAAGGACATAAAACTCCCAACGATCCACCCACTTGGGGCAAACAAAACTTCAACTGAAGTATCACTCGGGCCGAGGGTCTTGGGTTTTACCTCCCTTTCCCAACACGTCTAGCTGTCAGGTTTCCCTGGCAACGAAAGCAAGGCGATGCCAAATTAAAATACAGCATCTACAGAACACTTCCCCTACGCATAAAATCATTTGGCCCACACGGAGCAGTGTCACACTGAGATCCAGGCGAGTGGTGCAAGACGTGTAATGATAGTTCCGGTATGAACAGGGTTAAGTCCGGTGTGTGAGAGGATGCGTGTGATTCACGCGCTTGTGCGTGTTGGGCTCAGCTCGCGGCGCTTCGTGCCAACCACTTACGAAAAGCGGCTGTGTAATCCACACATTATTATTATTATTATTACATGCAACAATGACCATAACAGCTGCAGAAAACTCATAATTATCAACACTTGTTTCCTTCCTTGTACCAACGTATGGCGGAAAGTCTCATCTCATGACATCATGAATGACTGAACAGTTTGAGTATGAGTTTCCAGTATGAGTCAGGGGTCTACGGACTGAAACAAAACCAAACTTGAGTAGTGAGTCACGGAGTGCGAGCCTTGCCTGCAAGATCACGGATATTATAGAAAGATGTTTGCAGAATGTTTGAAACCCGGGCAATGAAAGCTGTGAAATGAATGAAGTCATGACAATTTTTAACCGAGACGTGTGCGAGTGTCAGGGTCTACGAATTATTCCACTTGAGCGTGTGGCATGTACATCGTATTTTTTTTAAATTCTAAACAACAGAAAGTAAAGCCCAACAAACAAACAACAACAGCAACAGACCACCACCACCGCCAACAAAGCAACAACAACAACAACAACAACATAAAGTAAAGCCTGACAAACAACAACCAAAACAAAAACCAAAAAACAGCACCACAGCCGCCAACAAACAACAACAAACCCGATTTTTTTTTTCACTTGGAAAGCCGCTCAATCAGAAAGTGAGGAAGAAAAACATGTACTTGTTTGTTGTTTGTTGTTGTTTGTTTGTTTGTTGATGGGTTTGGAGGCTTTTCTTGTTGTTGCTGTTTTATGTTTTGTGTTTGTTGTTGTGGTGGTTGTTTTGTTGTTGGTTTTGTTTTTGTTTGTTGTTGTTTTTAGCTGTGGGGTGTGTTGTTGTTTTGTTTGTTTATTTGTTTCGCGGTTTTGGTAGGTTTTCTTTTTCAGTTCATTTACTATTAGAAACGTCGGCAACCCGGTTTTGTCCCTCCGCGGGCTTCTTGTTCAGAGGAACAATGATTTTTTAAAAAATTCTGTCTTTGTCTAATTGTATTTGAGGGAATATCGAAGGGGGGGGGGGGGGGGTCACAAATCACAGTCTGGGACGGTCAATAGTGATTTGGTTCCCCTCTTTTGATTACCGGCATGACCCGCCAAGCACAGGTGTTGTGAGGTTCGCGAAGTCTTCAGTCAGTGGTCATACAGTTACAGTGTATATTTCATTACAGCCAGCGTTTCAACAAAGTTATACTCTAATTTTC
>JACVVK020000214.1:215000-295000 GCA_018292915.2 Batillaria attramentaria | reverse complement strand
AGTATGCTGATTAATTCTTTTAAGTATGTACAAGGTCCATTATCCAAAAAAAATAAAAAATGTTCCGTGTTTAAAACATCATCCTCCTCCCCCCTCCCCCCTGCACCCCTCACTCCCCCCCCCAACACCCACCCCCAGCTCATCCCATCTTTCCCACCCCTCACTTCCACCCAACATACACATAATTATGAAACATAAAACATAAAGATACACTATATCATACATAAATATACACTGATTGGTATTATTATTGCTACGCAGCATGCGAAAACACTCTTAAGTTTTAAAAATCTTTTTTGAGCTAATCGGTAAATTAATAATTTCAAGTTATAATTAGGGGAAGTGTATGACAAAAAAAAAGACAACATGGAGACCACCACAAGATATCTAAACTGTTGCTTGGCTGGCAGGTTCCAATGAACACACAAACAAAAACCTGAAGGAAAATGGTACGTTTTACAACTGGAAACAATTCAACCACTAAATCTTGGTACGTACATGTAATATAAACAAGACAAAATGGAAACATACAAAATCAAAGTTGCATTAAGAGCAACCCCCCCCCCCCCCACACACACACTTAAACACACAGACAAATATCATAATAATGACTACAAGCATTACTATACACAAAAAAAAAATGGTCATGCACATGACTTGCATGCAAAAACACGTCTTAAGTGTCAAAAAATCATTTTTCAGTTCATCGGTTAATTTTGTGGAAACATTCAAACTGTGTCTTTCCTGGTATAAAGAGAAAAAGAATAGTTTGAGGTTTGAAAGTACTTTAGCTGTAAGTATTCGACTTTGGGAGAAACGGTGGGCCGCCCATGTATCAGCTAATCTAATGACCTCATGACTCGTCTTGCTACAAAACAATAATATAATATGTTGTGGCCAAAAATGAAACAAAAATAAAATGATCAATTTGCACGTTTTGCTCTTGCGTTTGTTTTTGTACTAGTATGCATATAAATTCTTCTCTCTCTCTCTCTCTCTCTCTCTCTCTCTCTCTCTCTCTCTCTCTCTCTCTCTCTCTCTCTCTTTGCCTTGTGTTGTGTAGGAACCTGGGCCCGTACGTAAAAGTCGAGGTTAATTTAACCCACGGCTACGGGTCTAACCCAGACTAGGACAAACGAAACCCAAAAGCAAAATTAAATTAAAAAAGGAAGCGAAGAAAGGAAGGAAACATTCGTTCTATAACGGCTCAGACACCTTGCTGGAATGGGCCCGCTTCCTGGGGGAAAAAAAAAAAACCAACAGAAAAAAAAGCACTTTAACTCTAGAGCTAGTTTAGTTCGAGGTTAGACTCTAACCCAGGGCTAAAAGCCCTAACCTCGACTATTACGTACGGGCCCTGGATAACTTGAGGAACGGCCTAGATATTTTGTGACGGTGTAAAATCCCACCACAGTACAATGTGACGTGTTGTTTGTTGCGATGCTGTACTGAGTCATGTCTGTCTTGGACAAAGAATTAGTGTTTGGGTTAAACACTCATAGTATGGTACTCCTGGGTATTGAGTCCTAATTAATTTAGGACAGATCATATATTGTTCAAAGTCTCTACCGGTTTCAAAGAGCTGATTCAAGTTCACGGATCACATTGGGTGCTTGTTCGAGACTGGGGTTTTCAAATGGACTTTCACACGCTGACGTTTCCTGTAGAGATAACAAAATTAATAACACTACAATCATTCACATTGAAATCAGGACGGTCTGACAGACAGAAGGGAAGTTAACGGAGAATGACCTGTTGTTGTTGTGGGTTTTTTTGGTGGGTGGAAGTTTGTGTTTAGTTTCATAGCATGTTCGCTGCTCTTAAGCTTAAAAATATTTGGACATAATACACGAAGTAATCGTGTACATTATGTATACAACATCCTATTGTATAATATACTCTTCTTCTTAGTCCTATCTTTATGCTGCAGTTGTAGCCACAGCAAGTAAAATAATTACTGTGTTAAAACTACTACCATTGTTAAACAAAGCCAGCCCCCCCCCCCCCCCCGCCCCCCTTCTCTCTCTCTCTTCTCTCTGTCTCGCGCGCGTTTAAGACTTTCCGCCATACTGACTAGGGAAGTCTGTCTATGATATCACGCATATGTCGTGAAAAGGACATTAAACTCCCAGACACCCACCCAGCCTTTTAGGGGCTTGGAGAACTTTCTGCATAGTTTTTTTTTCAGATATTTGAAGTTAAACACCCTTCTATATCCTGTAGGACCCAGACAGCCAGGTAAAGTTTAATAAACCTTACTTACGGGCCGAACCTCACCGCATCCAGAATCTGAAACAGCCATTTGGAATAATTGTTACTACGAAATTAGAGTTCATTTGCTAATAAACTAGGCTGCTAATATTTATCATTTGCTGATACTGAGGTGGGTAGGAGTTTGGGGCTTTAACGTCCTTTTCCACCATATATGGGTGATATCAAAGACAGGGTAACGATGAAAAAGCCAGCACAAATATTTGGCCCCAGCCGGGATACGAACCCACGACCCGAGCATTATAAGTCCATCGCTCTACCATTCGGCCACCCCGGCTCCCCGGCCCTTGCTAATACTGAAACCAGGCATTAATAGGGAAGATTGTCATATGACTCAGTGGAGGTGTAATATAGAGACATGATTATCATACGACTCTAACGTGTATGTGCCATTCAGCAGGCGGATCAGCTTGAACCAGGACAAATGGGGAAACAATTACTCATTATCTGCCAACCTGTCTTAGTCGGTTAATATACCAAAATAACTACACGTCATTCAGGTCACCAGGACGTATTTTACTGATGTAGGCCCAACTGTTCTCTGGTGGCCTACATGCAAGTTTGGGATTGTGCCCGCGCCCGCGCACCCAAGCCGCCACCCCCCCCCCCCCCCCCGCCCCCGCACCCCCCTCCACACACACACGCACAGCGCGCACAGAGGAAGGGTTGATGGGTGGGTGTTTGGGAAGTTTAATGTCTTTTCCCACCACGTAAGGGGCGGTCGGTGGTCTAGTGGTTAAGTGATTTGTCACCAATGCTTGAGGTCGGGGGTTCAAGTCCCACTCGGGGCAAATATCTTTTCCTTCTCGTATGTGGCACCGTTCATTCGGGCCGATCGTCGGGGGTTCTCTCGGGGTACTCCGGCTTCCTCCCCCTCTGCTTTGGAAATGTTCAGCCCACGAAATTTGAAAAATAAATGCAATTCTAAATTCCGAAATTTAACTTAGCTGAGCTGACCCTTCGCACCTCGTGATTGTAATGTGTTCATGTCCAGTGTGTGAGAGAATGCGTGTGATTCACGTGAGCGTGTTGGGTTCAGTTCGCGGCGCTATGGACCGATTCACGAAATTGGGTACAGCGCCAAAACAATACTCATTATTATTATTATTAAACCAAAGACGGGACAAGGAGAAAAAGGCCGGTACAGACATTTGGCCCCAGCCGGGATTCGAACCCAGGACCCGAGCACTGAAAGTCCAACGCTCTACCATTCGGCTATCCCGGCTCCCCGCACGGAGAAAGGACAGAGATAGACTATGAGTGTGCTGGTAGTGTGTGTTGTCCTGATTTCTTTCTTTGGTTATTTGAATGGTCTAGATGAGGTTTCAAATTTAAATTCAAATTCAAATAGATCTTCATTATGTCAAAAGGGAAATTAGGACAGGCACAGAACGAACAACGCAACACAAAAATTAAAAAAGCGACATCCAACACATTCTAAAAACAGAAAAAAGATTACAATAAAGCTGCACCTAAACTACTTTCTAATTCTATATTGCAAACCATTTTAAATGGCTATTAAAATACATTTTAAAAATGGGTTTCCTGCAATATTTAAACTCCTGGAGTGAGTTTTGTACTCTTGATGTACCTTCACTGACGACTGTTCTCCTGAAGTGTGACGGGGCTCCATCCTCATTTGTGTCGCAGTGGGAGCTGGTGTTCGGGTCTTCCCGGGCTGTTGTTGAACTGGGGTCCATATGCTCCCCATCAGCTAGCGGATGGAAAATTGAAGTCTTGTTGTAAATACTGAAGTTTGTATCAACCCAAAAGTCAGCATGGTGTGCGATGTGCCCTTCTTGTGTACGTCCACAGTTTTGCTTTCGTAGAGTTCCGTGTAACTAATTATCTTCAGACCCCCTCCCCACCAACCTCCCTCCCTCCCCCACCCCTACACCTTTCCCATCATTTTTATTGTCAGCGGGGCCACATATTTGTGCTGGCCTTTTTCTAGTTGCCCCGTCTTTGATATCACCTCTACGTGGTGGAAAAGGACGTTAAACTCCCAAACACCCATCCACCCACCCACGCTCATTGTCAGTTGTGCTGGTATATTCTTCACAGTGCTATACGTCTAAAGTATGTTGTTGTTGTGGTTATGGAAGATGGAAGAGACATGTAGGGAGAATGAAGATAAACGAACAGATAACGTATTCGAACCAGCACATTTTAACTTACTACCGTACGTCGTTTTATATAAAATATTTCCGTGAGAGAGAGAGAGAGAGAGAGAGAGAGAGAGAGAGAGAGGCGAGTCACTTTCATTTTCAACGGGTATTTAGAATAAATTTCCGCAAGGTGTGACAGAAAAGTAAAGTTATTTCCTGTGGACCAGAACTCTAGACGGGAAATAATTCTACATTTCACGATCAGCAGCCTTCGAAAGGTCACTATAATTTCTGCATACTGGATAAAATAAAACTTCCCCAGTTCTGAGAAAAAGCAAAGTAAACTACTTCAAACTGTCCTGTCGGGTTTCTGTCCCTGACTCACGTTTCCTGTCGCCTGTCGTGTTGGGGTCGCTGTGTGTAGGTGAAGCATCACGTGACCGTATACAGTCTTTCACTTCTGTATATGGTGACTCAGCACTACGACGGATGAAATCCGAGGCTGTACCATAGACTGGGTTCTCTATCATGTCGCACTCCTCCATCTCACTGGCTCTCTCTGTAAAATATATCGCACACATTAAACAATTGATACTGTCTCACTTCTAAACTGTTTTTGAAACAAGTGGGGGCACCCCTTGCCCTCTCAACTGAACAGCAACACACAAACACACACGCACGCAAGCACACACGCACAGATGGACGGACGCACACACAGAACCAGCATCAGTGTTCTCAGTTAGGTAAAACAACTTAACAGGAACAAGACGAAACTACAACGTACAGTTCACCGCACTGGTTTGGTATTTTGTTACCCGTTGCTTAGCTTACCTAGAGACACAAAATGACAAATGAGATAAGATAGATTAAATTTAGTAATAAACGTGCAACTTACCTCTCTCTCTTTTGAATCTGCAGACTACCATCACAATCACTGTGAAGCCGAAGATGGCAGCAACCGGTGTAAGCACAGCAGTCAGCAATCGTGATACACTCCAACTCTCTGTAACAAAACCAACAAAATAGATACAGTGTTGTTTACATTTTGCGCGAGCAGTCGTACGATTTCTGTGACTGTTGAACATTACCCTACTGGAGCGCTCAGTGTGATCGTCGCGTTCTCGGGAACGCTTCTGTTTGATAAGTGCCAGCATTACAAGGGCTGCCACTGTCCAAGTGTCTAAGTGGTTTGATGAAAGGTACCACGAAAAAACAGCTTAAAACGGCCTGTGAGCATAAATATGGTAGAATAAGCCCCTTCAATGAGTTGCTCATCCCTTTCACAACCTATGAGTAGATTTTGACAAGAGTAGGTTTGAAAGTAGTAAAGGCATCTGTCAGCACTGTGTACTGTGTGCAATCTACGGGAAAAATAAAAAGCAAAACAATCGAAACCTTGAAAATGCTTTAAAAAAAAAAAAAAAATATATATATATATATATATATATATATATATATATATATATATATATATATATATATATATTGATTTTCTAAACAAACCAGTTTGCGCTACAGTAAGAAGATATGCGTACCGTCTTTGATATTTTTACGTATTTAGACACTGTATTTGTCGAGCATTAAAGTCTGAGTACACTGCATTTTATTCCGTGTGATAATCTTTTGTTCCCCCCCCCCCCCCCCCCCCACCCCTGTGAGTAGATTTTGATTTTTTCGTAAAGTATGCAAATCAGTTCTACGCCACAAATGATTTTTCTCATTACTGGCTAAATACTGCATGAGAATAGAGAAATCTTGCTATTTCAAACATCACCTCACAGAACTGCACGCAAAGGCTTTGTTTGAACTGAGCCATAAGGAATATGAGACAGAATACGGTACATGGACGTCACGACTTTGGAACGTAATTTGGCATGTCGTAATCCCTTGTCATTGTTGTACTTTGGTCAATGGTGCCATTAGTTTTGTACGACTATTTTTACTGTACTTTACTGTGTCAGTGGCTTTGGTTCATCTCAATGAACTGCCAATTTGTTCCTCACAATGCCAGTGCGCTGGGTGGCTTGTATGCGAACTCATGATCGGAAACAAAAGTTGCCTTAGATAGCAAGACAGCTAAAAATCTGTCATTTTATGATTGTTATCCACAGTGAAATCGTCTTGCAGCGTGTATACGTAATTTATTTTGAGTTTCAGTCAGCTTTGTGTTGGGTACTCACGGAGGCGCAGAGGGTAGTACAAAGGGACTGACAGCCTTAAAATGAACTTTTTCGTCTAGAATTTATTGAATCATCAATTTAATAATTTGCTGTAAATTAACTAACCACAACAAATTCGGATCACCCTAAATGTTTCCAAACAGAAAAAAAACTATCCTCTTTGCTCTGTGTTGTTCTGTAATAAACTCAACACAAACATTGATGAATAATTCAGAAACAATCATGGAAAATAGGGACTTAGCTATGGCTGGCTTTCAAACTAGAAGCAGGTGCAGGGATTGTGTGTGTAGGGGGTTGGGGGGGGGGCGAATCTAGTGTTCATGCGTTAAAGAGAGAGAGAGAGAGAGAGAGAGAGAGAGAGAGAGAGAGAGCATGCCTTCATCATGAGGGTTGTTGCATTCTGGTTCATTACAGACCGGGCTACCTACAACATAAAGTATTGAAAGGTTTATAAATTATATAAGAAAATAATCGTAACAAGTCATAATAAGCTGAAGGGCATCAAGCGGAAAGCGTGTTATGTGTTTCTCGCCTTTTAACCTTTGTCTCTTTAAAGATTGTTTATGTCTCCTTGTTTTAAAGGACAGTTTCAAAGCTGAACAACCTCTCTCTCTCTCTCTCTCTCTCTCTCTCTCTCTCTCTCTCTCTCACTCAAAATTTCAATATTTTAATCTCTCAGGTCATTTAAAAATAAGAGAGATCTGGACGACAACCAGAGCAGATTCTACAGCATCAGCCTACCGTTTGTGACGAACAGTGAAAGTTTTAGACGTCCAGTGCCCGCTTCATTGGTAACATTGAGTATCCACTGTCCCTCGTCCTGTTTCCTCACATTGTCCAGTCGGACAGTCAGCACCAGGTCAGGTGGGGTGCCCGTTACGTTTACACAACTAAAACGGTTGACAGTAACCATGATACTAATATTAAAAAAAAGACTTACAGACCAATAAGCGTAATCGACATTAAAAACAACCGCTACAGCAGAAATGCGTAACAGACTGGAGCTTCCTTTAGGTTAGTCTTCCTTATTAGGCTCTGAAATGTTCGCTTCGTTGAGTGCGACTCATCAGGAATAGCTCACATAGGGAAATGGGTAGGGAAAAATCCCCAGCCACTTGTGTGTTTTTACCTGTTAGTTTGTCATTTCAAAAAATAAAATGAAATAAATGAATAACCTAAATGCAGAGTGCAAGAGTACTTAGTCAAGAACTCAAGAGCAGTGTAAAAGATAGTTTGAATGTTTCCACAAATATAGAAATAAGGAAAACTCAAAGTCAGACCACCCTTATTCCTATGCTAAAACAGGTCAGTCGAGCACTGACTGAAACCGTCAAAACACGCGTGTGAGACGTGCACCACTGCAGTGAATATCAGTTAACAAGGAAAAAAGGCATCTGTTTTTAAATTAACGAGGAAAAAATCTCTGAGCAATACCTGGATCGGTTTTCAAAGGGCAGGTAAAGTATCTTTGTGAATCGGCAGTCTGTAAACTGCTTGGTGTATGACCTGATCCTAAAGGCCAGCACTGCGTCTAGTCCGGACACGACTGTTTTGTTCACTGGTGTGTTGGTGAACACGGGTGCACCTGTAACAGAAACGCTCGAATCCAAGAATGAAAACGACGAAAAAGTAAGTACCAAATCACTGAATAACTGTACCGTCAGAATGTTTCTGTTGTGAATATTATTCTAGACTGGGTACATGTCTAACACGCTTGTCTGTTAATCGTGTTTCAAACACCTGATCAATCGCCGATGTTGAATAGCTTCATGTTACATCTGTACAGAACGTGTGTTTACAGATTTTTTTTTACAGATAAACCGTGGCACATGTAGTCTATTGGATCTGTTTGATCTGAGAGCTGAACTACAACAATACAGCTGGGAGGTTTCAGCATCCTGTTCACATGTCTTGCCTCCCGGTACATGTAACGGCTGGGTCTGCATAACGACACTACACACGTCCATCGCACAGAATCTACAGCAAAACTGAGGAAGCCTGCCCACTGTCCCTAATAAGGCTTATGTCACGTGGGAGACATTTTCATCCGAACAAATGTCGAAAACGGCTTAAACACGAGCCGGAAAAAAAACTGAACTAGAGCAAAGACGTGTTGTGGTTGTATGTCACACGAGAAACAAGAGGAAACGTCGCGTTTGGTCATGTTCGGTGTTTGTTCAGACTAAAACAGGGCCCGTGTGAACCAATTCAACATTGGAACAGTCTCCAACACGACACTGGAGGGATGACTGAGAGATGATGTGAAGCACATAATTATGGGCTTTTCTGGGCGCAGAGGTATCATCTTGAACTGAACTGAACGGAACGGAACATAGATAGGATGAAAACCTGCAAGGTGACGCTAAAACCGTAACCGTTTCCTCCATCTTATTTGCTCGCTGAACCTAAGAATTTTTTTAACGCCTGGCTCTCAGTTCCAAAGGCCTCAGCGTGAACCCGTGTCTCTTTCTACTGTCTTTGATCATCCGCCTTCGGCACCGTAAAGATTCTGACGGGAGTGCTGGGGAATCTGCGGTTGTAATGCCGGCGATCACTAGATGATCAACTCGCCCGAGGCATTAAAAACAGCCTTTAAGTTTCTTAACGTAGTCTCGTACTGTGTTGCGCCATTAATTAAGCTGTGTTCATGCACCATCATGGGTAAGTCACGGGAGGAGAAGTACTTTCACGTGACAAAAGACATGAGTACTGTGCTCAAAAGCCTTTTTCTTTTACAACTACATTACATTTGTCATGATTGAAATGAAAATTAATTGACTTATTCATTAAAAATGATTATTTTGATCACCTGATGAAGGTCCCATTGGCCCGAAACCATGGTCGTGAGCGACTAAAATCATCTATGCATATGGCCTGGGTGGAAGGTAAATGGGGGTCCTGTGAATGTTGAGATACCCTTCGATGTGTCGAGTGTTTCAGTCAGTGGTAGGTCCCCCCTCTCCCTCTCCCTCCTGTGGCTTGTAGTCAATGTAGGACAAGGCAGACTTGTTAAATGACGTTCACACATCTCCTATACCATCTGCTATAATTAGGTAGCGCTCTCAGCGGCTTTACTTACTTCCCCTACTTTGACACTGACCTGATTGATATGAGGGCGGGTTTTCGGATTTAGTGACGCCAGGTGAGGGAGGTGTCAGTCGGTGGAAGAGATGGGGGGAGGTGGTAGTAGTTGTATCGGTAACAAGAACAACAAACGATTTAGCAGACTTACACTTTACAAGCAGTGTGACCGTCTTGTTATCATCAGCTTCCGGTACATTACATCTGAAGTTCCCGGCGTCCTCGCATGTGACGTTGTCAAGAGTATAACTTGTATTTTGTTGCGTGTCGTTTTGCTTGTTCAGAGCGGTTCCGTTGGGCAGTTGGATAACTGCGTTGTAGACTTGTGGATATCCAGGGTCCCAAGTGCACTCCAAACTGACAGAGTCACCCTGTGAAATCAGATGTGTTGTGTTGTCTGATGCACCAGAAAATATAAACATGCTGACACGCGGAGGGCCTGAAAAAATAGGTTGGATTAAAAGAATATTGTGAATGCGCATGAAAAGGCACTTTGATGATCAGATCTGTCTGTCTGTCTGTCTGTCTGTCTGTCTGTCTGTCTGTCTGTCTGTCTCTCTCTCTCTCTCTCTCTCTCTCTCTCTCACACACACACACACACACACACACACACACACACACACACTCACACAGACACACCCACAGAGAGAGAGAGAGAGAGAGAGAGAGAGAGAGAGAGAGAGAGAGAGAGAGCCAGCAACTAAGAAGTTACATTATAACTTGAGTCAGGACGGACACGCTCATGTCCACACGCAGATTTCATTACATGCTTTCAGTAGTTCTACGATATTCAAAACTATTAGAAGAAAGCAATGAGAAGAACAGAGTAATGAATACTCACAAAGAACGAAAAGGGAAAAGTTTGAACTCAGTATCCTGCCTGTAGCGTCATTCAACCACCACGTTCCAGAATCATGCCGTGTAAATCTCATTGTGAAGAAAAACTCGGTGCTAGATGTACACGAACAGGTTGTAAGATCCCCGATATTTCGATGACATGTTCCATTTTTTAACCGTATGGTGCACTGGACGGCGTCTCCGTTTTTTATGCGAATCGTGATTTGTTTTTCGCGCACATCACAGCCTTCAGGGACAATCCGGAATGGAATGTGGGCGATGGTGTTTTCTGTCACGTTGACGACAGGCGACGTGGTCCCGTTCAGGGTAATGTTGAAATGACCTGTCAAAAGAGCATGATTGTGTAGTTTAGCTAGGTAGATCAGACAACATTCGCACAGCTTCACAAAATGTATAATGAATGCTGTTTTGCTAATTGTTTTAAACAGAAAAATATCGTTAGTTAAAGACAGCTAACTGATTGCGTATTTGAGTATAGCAACGTATTCAAATACGTACACTTCTCAGAATCCGTCGCAGATGAGCAAAAAAGAGCAAGAACGCCAAAAACAAAACACAAAAACCACGTCTTTCCTCCGGTCATTTCTTTCGTATGTTGGTAGACGTATCTCCCTCCTATTACTGCTGTTATTGACACCCATTCACAGTACACAAATGAGATCTGTAGTTCGTGCAATTCAAATATATACTCTACTTTCTCTTGCTCCATAAAAATCTTCCGTGTTTAGTAGGCTTGATCACGCCGAGTCTCAGGCACGCAAAGAATAAAATCCGGTTTCATACTCATCTCCCTCTGTATGGGGAACATTTTAGTTTAATAATTGGTTACCGGCCCTCAACCATTTTTAAGCCCTATGATTAACACCCTCTCCCCCCCCCCCCTCCAAAACAAATGTAAAGAAATATTTCAAGATATTTGTGAAAATCTCGACGATCGTGATTAACTCGAAGCGGCTTTTGAGCTGTAAATAACACCGTGCGAACTTTGTCCACTTAGATGCAGAAACGTTGAAACCGCAGAAGAAAGCGGCTAGGCAGTTTGACCAATTTCATTAATCGGCTCAAAGTGCAGCGAAGTAAACCCAATACGCACGCTCACGTGAATCACACGCATTCTCTCACACATTGGACACATTACAATCACGTGGCGCGAACGGTCAGCTCACACCTGAATCAGGATCATTGAGGTCATTGTCGCTACGATCGGATCTGAAACCGTTTTCAGTACGTACTCCGCCCCGAGCCCACATTACTCGATTATACTTCAGGTTTACAGCATCCGCAGAGGTTATGGATTTTTTTTTTTTTTAAATGTTGTTTCCATAGTAATGGAAACAACATCGTAGGACGGGTTAAATCTTCCACTTTCACAGGCAAGTTTCTGTCGTAGAAACGCACGTCACTGTGGATGTCCCGCAGAAACGAGGTTGCAAGTCGTCGTTCACACGGAAGAGTTGCGGAAGTCGATTTTCCGCACTTTTCAGGAGAAGCAAAAACCTGATTTATTCGATTATTTATCAACACATCGAAATGAAATTTTACTGTACGATTCACAATCTGTTCTTCTATTTGGCTTGTAAAGTTTAGTTATCATAGCTAAATGCATTTGGGGGAAAAACAGTAATTTACGCGACTTGCGCTATTTTATGTCTACGTGTTCCAACCAAAATACCGACTTACGCAGTTTAGCAGGTAGAATTACGCAGTTTTACCCCAAATATAAAGTGTGGTCGATTTCGGCAATTTTGCACTGGCAGTTACGCAATTTTGTCAAAACCAAAATCACAAGAAAATCTCTCGCGTGGTCGACTTCGGCAATTTTTCTCCTGCCAGTGACGCAATTTTGTCAAAATCCAGTTCACCACAAATCCTCAGGCGTGGTCGACTTCGACATTAATCTTTCATTAGAAGGCGAAAACAGTCTTACTGCTTTGACCAGTCTAATCAAGGCGATTTTCCCGCTCACAATGAAGTTATTTGTTCTGGATATTCTCAGGTCGAGCACTGGATAGATCTAAGGCGATTATTTTCGGCAGATTAATTTTTAAGTTGTTTCTCTATAGAGAAACAACTTTATGAGACGGGGCAGATTTTGCTACGCGCAGCAGCAAGTTTCAGTGATACAAAACAAGACTGTGACGTTTCTCCACACAATACTTACTTTCACGCACACAGTGACGTAACGAAATCTGGGTCATAGACACATTACGTGCACACTTTGCTGCTGCGTTCTTTTTGGCGGGAGTTGACGTGTGTGTGTGTGTGTGGACGGATGTAATGATGGCTATCTGCTAAACCACCTCGCCGGACGGCTTTTTACTTTGAGATAAAATGGGCAGTCATATTCTCCAGAGCTATTTTTCACGATTTTTAGCCTGCCGCATTTTGAGAACAGTTATCGCCGATTTGAAAAAATCGGTCATGTCACGAATTTTTTCGAAAAAAATGTTCAAATGGCTTCATTTTCTGAAATTGGGAAGATCATCCAATTATACTGCCTGTTTTCGTAGCACAGCTCTGTAGCTTTGACAGGTTTTGTGTAAGAAAAATATTTCCGAGGTAGGGGTGGTTTGCATATAAGGCCAAATATCTATGAAACGACTGCTTCAAATTACTCATCATTCCGGTATTTTTGTCACTTGTGCCAACTGCACACGTGACATGAACTACTGCACTATTATAGCTTTAGTATTAAGAATAGCAGAGCTTTTAGATAAACAAATTTTTCACGTTTCTGCAAGAAGCGCCGGTCAAAAAAGTTCCAATTTTGCAATTTCGTAAGTACAATCCAAGGCACTTAAGTCCACGTTTCATCAGCTCTCTAGATCTTCCAGATTTTATGTCAAAATTAATTCAGTCACGGAAGTCACAAAAGCAACAAGGAAATCACAAGATATGTAGAAGTATCATCTGTCAGACGAGCAGCGTGAGACTGACGTCAAATGTTTGGTTCACAGACAAAATCTGCAAGTATCGTCACTGCTTCCGACATTTCATCAGCCCTCTACATCTTCCAGATTTCATGTGAAAAATAATTCAGTCGGAGAAGTCACAAAGCCAACAGGGAAATCACAAGACATGAACAAGCATCCTCAGACCATCTCAGTGCTAAAGGCTGACGTCAAAAGTTTACTTCGCAGAATTGACGTCATCTCTCTCTCTCTGTATGACGACCTGCCTGACGCTGACGTCAAATGTTTAGTTCACGGAACTGACGTCTCTCTCTCTCTCTCTCTCTCTCTGGGGAGCCAGGGTGGCCGAATGGTAGAGCGTTGGACTTTCAATGCTTGGGCCGAGAGTTCGAATCCCGGCCGCTGGGGCCAAATATTTGTGCTGGCCTTTTCCTCGTTGCCCCGTCTTTGATATCACCCTTATGTGGGGGAAAAGGACGTTTAACTCCTAAACACCCACCCACCCACCCTCTCTCTCTGCCCCTCTCTCTCTCTCCCCCTTCTTCCCCCACTCGGCCCCACCCCCAGTCACGTGGCTAATCGGTCGAGGTCGTAGAGGATCTAGTGTCATTGGTAGAACTTGGAGAGGGGAGAACCGGCAACAATAACAACAAATCAGACAAAATAAAATGAAGTTTGGAGAAACAACTTTGTAGGACGGGGCCGTTCCTCCTTGTTCTTTCCTGTTTCGATTTGGGCAAAAAGGAACGCGCGCGCGCTCACACACACACACACACACACACACGCGCACGCGCACGCGCACGCGCACGCGCACACGCACACGCACACGCGCACGCACGCACGCACGCACGCACGCACGCACGCACGCACGCACGCTCGGAAATGGGTCAAAACAGCGTTTGAAAATTTGTGGAACAGATACACAACATTTTTACACAAGAAAACTGTGAAAAACGAAGTACGTAAGTCTAAATGAAAGAATTTACAATGGAAAAATTGCTTAAGTCGATCGCAGGAAAATTGCTGAAGTCTTCATAGGGTAAATTCGCACAGCAAAGTTGCGTATGTCGTTGAAAAATTGCGGAAGTCTTTATTGTTTTCAGTATTTCTGAAAAATTGCGTAAGTGTCGGTGTGAAGTGTATGCGTGCGTGCCTGTGCGTGCGTGCCTGTGCGTGCGTGCGTGCGTGCGTGCGTGCGTGCGTGCGTGTGCGTGTGTGTGTGTGTGTGTGTGTGTGTGTGTGCCAGTGTAAAATGACTCCCACAGAAGTTTCCTGTGAGGAAGATCCGTGATTGATATCAGACGGAAGCAAAGCTGAAGCCGAGTTGAAAGCGTATTGTTCGTTATCTCTGACATTTAATCGGTAGAGGAAAATTGTGTGTGTCTGTGCTTGCGTACTTCCGGCTGCATGAAATTCAAACGATTATTTTTAAATGAGTCGCAGCTCTGAAACCGACTTCAGCTAGGTATCGGCCGGATTTTCAAGCTGAACTGTTTGTGACAGCTTATCTGACAGCTTATCTTATCTCATTTTCTTGGGCAATGCTAACGTCTTTTTGGTCCATCAATTTCACAGAAACACGAAATTAAAATGTTAGCGACCTTATGTTTGACTTTTTTTTTTTTTTTTTTTTAGGCCAGATGGAAGAAAAAATGCAAGAGAATTCACCTCTGTGTCAGTCCTGCTTTTAGGATTTTCGTGTACTATTGATCTGGAAGTTATCTTGTCACTGTATTTTCTTTCCCATAACAGACAGAGAAGCGTGTAATTAGCAGTTATTCCCCATAAAGCTGTTGTATACCGACGAGTATTTTGATCCAAGACGCAAATCAGCCCTGAGCTTTAGCTAAATACGAGTCGGTAATACAACAGCTTCATGGGGGTGTAAATGCTTTATCATCCTGTTCTTTAGGCCAATTCATGGTATATTTTGAACGTTTATCCTACTAAAAACTAACAGTCGAAAGCGGCTGCACATTGCAGATGAACGATCACAACACCAACAGAATAAAGTGCGCCTTTTTATGCTAGCAAGACGGTGTCAATTCACTCATGAACTCAAATCCAAACAAAAACACAAGTTCTAAACTTCGACTGAACACACAAACATGCTAACGCTTTCAAGGAAATGCGATTTGCGAGGTGAATGCGAAACCGATCAAGCACAGCTCAGTCTGTTCTCGTTTTTCACGACCACGGTTCGAGTGGGAGTCTTCTTGTCGCGATTCTTCACGAAATATGAAGCTTTGTTAGTGTTTATTCTAATATTTTTAGTACATTTACACCGATTTAAGTGCTTCTCCACCAACAGCTACAGTTTATAACTGCATTGATTCAAACGATTCAGGAAGCTTCTGTTCAATCGGAGGTCTAGACAACGAATTCGCTGCCATTCTCTGCGCCGGTAGCATACGGCTGCAGCTACTCGATTCGATTCTGCTTTCTGCTTCAAAAGCATACATGTAATCGGTGAGACGCCAGCTTCACCTGAACTTATTGAGAACAGTTTTTCATAAGTGTTGGTTAAAACTGTCCGGAAGCTGAGTACGCAGTGGTTGCTAGGTACAGGCTACTGTCATTTTGTACTTGAACAACGACTTTACGAAGTCTATGACGCAGATTTCGTTACGTCACTCTGCATGACAGTATGTATTGTCTGGAGAAACGTCACAGCCTTGACAACAAAACAAACTGCAGTTGAAACAACCTCAAGGTCTTTCAAAAGGGTATGCCTGCATAGGTCTCATTGCTGTCTATCATTGTACCTTGTTTGGTGTCTGTGCTCTGTGCCGTTTCCGAGAAAATGCCAACGTTAAAGTTTCCGCAAAACATCTTGGATGGCCTTGACCTTGACTCAATAAATTGAATGCAGGTTATGCCAGAATAGGTTTTGTCAATGTCTATCATCATGCAAAGTGTGATGCCTCTGGTAACTCTTAATTCTGAGAAAATGGCAATTTTAAATTTCCAAAGAGACAGCTTAAATGACCTTGACCTTGAGTCAAGGTCATTCAAAATGGTATGTTTTGGAAGGTCTATTCCTGTCTATCAGCAAGCCAGGTTTGGTGCCTCTGCTGTTAATTGCTTCTGAGAAAATGCCAGTGTTAAGGCTTTAGGTTTTCCGCAAACAACTTGTATGGGCCTTGACCTTGACTCAAAGTCACTGAATACAGGAATGTCAGTATAGCTGTTGTCAATGTCTATCATCGTGCAAAGTTTGATGTCTCTGGCTTTTCTAGATTCTGAGAAAATGCCAATATGAAATTTCCAAACAGACAGCTTTTGTGACCTTTGTCACCTACAGGGAGGGATAGAGAGAACGAAAGGACAAACACACCAACACTTAAGAGGAAAGACAGAGGTCCGCAATGGGAGGCCAGCAAATGAAAAATACTTATTTACACACTCACAGATTTATTTTATAATGGACATAGCCTAGTAGTCACGCTCACTGACACTCTCGCACACCACCCTGTCCCTTCCCGCATATCTTGCCCACCGTCGCCGAGAGTCCCACTACACCGACCCCCTACCATAGGCTTGACCCACGTCCCTTGGTGACGGCCTCGTATGGAGTCGTGGACTAGGTGGTTAAATAGTAGCAACGTGAGAACAACTTGTGACGTCAGGGAACACAGGGGGCTCTCTGTACCCCTCGGGCGGAGCGACGCCAGTAGAGCTCGCCGACTGTTCAGGGCAGAAGCGACCCACAGGAGGCTTGAGGTTGCAGCTCAGCAGCAGCTTGTCCCCGGCGAAACCGCAGACGGAACAGAAGACAGGAAATGAACAACAAAACCTGGAAACACATTTCTCAGTTGTAACACAGTTCGCATTGTGCTTGCATTGGGAACTACGAGTCAAACCCGTTACTGGTCGGTTCTATTTTCCCAACCATTCTACCCCAATAACACAAACACATGGAACGCCACAACACATACAACTATCAAGCTTCCTGGCATTATCCTAACCACTAATTCCAGCAATAGTTTACTGCCAACCATTCCGGCTAGACATTAGTAGATCCGTTACACTAACGAATGGATTTTAACAACTCGTTCGCAAAATTCTCTCAGTAGCGAGAAGGTACACGAAGCGGAAACAAAGACAACAATGGCAGAATTCACCACTACAATACGGCAACATCAATGAAATATAGTGCACTACCTTGCACAGCTCTACTTGACTTGGTTAGTGTCTATCCTACGATAGAATAGGTCCACGACAGCGACGAACAACCCAAGCTGGCAGGGGCAACGGCCAACAACAGGCACCCCTCCACACTCAAGAGTTACAGCTTGACTATCAGGCAAACAGTACTGAATGGCTTATGCTCATAAGCAGCTCCCCTCGGCAGCAAAGGGTGAAAAGCGAGGGAATTATTTTACACAACGTTTTTGTGCTAGCTTCGCGGAACCACACGGTTTTCGCAAGTGTTTCGGGTACCTCGAAAACAGGTGCTGAAAATATTTAAATTCCATTGGCTGACAATGTTATTTGTCCCATAACAAACCAGCAAAACAACCCCCATCATAGGGCGGGACTCACGTGCGCACGGGAGGCACGCTGGGCACGGGTCAACGGGCAAACTGGACAGTGGCCGGGTACAATGGGCCTCCCAGCTAAAGACGGGGTATTCCCGATGGTCCGGTGACCGATATCTGGCCGTGACAACCTTGACCTTGGGTCAAAGTCAATGAATATGGTATGTTTTGAAAGGTCTTATGCTTGTCTATCAGCACGCCAAGTTTGGTGCCTCTGTTATTTGTAGATTCTGAGAAAAGGCCAATGTTAATGGTTACTGTGGACGTACATGCAGACAGACAGACTGACAGACAGACGACAGAGCATTATTACACAGACTCACTTTGTTACACACGTGAGCCAAAAATGCAGCTTCACGTATTTTGGTCAATGGTCAGCACTCGAAATGGTCTTATTTAGAAAGAGGCTGTAGACAGGGCGACCCCGTCTCACCTTATTAATTTTATACCTCACATGCGCAGAAATAAGTCAAAGAAATGTTAAGGGTATCAACATAAAAGATAAAGAGATTTTACTGTTACAGATTTTACTGTTAAGAGATTTTACTGTTGCTGGCGATATATCACTCTTTTTAGACGGCTCTGAGAGGTCTCTTGAAGAGTCGGTTATCACACTGGATGCATTCTCCAAAATGTCAGGTCTTAGAGAATAATGACAAGACTCAAATTGTGTGGATAGGTGCTAGGAAAAATAGTGATTTGCGCTACCTGAGGGATAAAAACTTTCACTGGAACCCTGCCATCTGTAGGGTTCTGGGAATTAAATTTTCTACAGACACAAACTAAATTGTACATCTGAACTATAGTGGGCGGTTGTTAATGATTCTAAGCAAATGGAAAAGGAGAAATCTTACTCCCTTTGGTAAAATAATAATTATCAAAACACTTGCCCTTTCAAAGTTGACATATTTACTTATTAACCTTCCAGACCCATCTAAAGAATTCTTGAAGGAGCTAGAATCAGAGATTTATCTCTTTTTTATGGAATGGAAAACCTAGTAAAATAAAGAAATCAGTAGTAGTACAACCTTATGAAAATGAGGGCCTGAAAATGTGTGAAGCACATGTAAGAATCTTCTTAGCTACGCTGAAGATAAGCTGGCTGAGACGCCTGCAGACCAATGCTGGTTTTGCCGATTTCATTTACAGACTGTATCCTGACTTAGAAAAATTAAGTGTCCTTGGAGGAGAGTATGCTAATGTACTAATGCAAAGATTACACAACCCATTTTGGATGGATGTCATGAAGCATTTTAAAAACTATTGTACACTCTGTTGTCCTCATGATATTGATAAATTTGTGTCAGAATAAACTCACTACAATGCTGATATAATTAGAGGTAATAGAGTGGTTTCTGTAAAGGAATGGATTGTTGCGGGTTTTTTTTTTTTTTTTTTAATCAGTCTTTTATTGGATGCTGATGGAAATTGTTTTGTCGTTTAGTGACTAACAAGAAATATCCTGTGATAACTAGAACAAACTTCCTCACACACGAATTATTCGTGCTATAAAAAGGTACCTTGCAAAGGTCAGTTTTGTTTGACACCGCGTGGTGTATTAGATATTGATAACAAGGCCTGGGTGTACATTTTGAGGGGCAGCAAGGGAGTAAGATCTATTTTAGTTAAATCTGAAGTTACTTTCTCTGCGGTGTTAAATTGGAAAACACTCTTTGCTGGACTTAGTTGGAAAACTATTTTTCATAGGTCTTCTACGACAGACACACAACTGAGATGGTTCCACACTAGAATTTTACATCGCATTCTTTCAACACAGAAATTCCTCCACATCTGTAAAATTGTAGACTCTCCACTGTGCAGTTTCTGTATTCAGGAACCAGAGTTACTGGTAAATTCAGGCTTCTCTAAGTGAGAAGGTGTAGTGTTTGTAGGAGTTCTTTCTGTTCAGATTTGTAGTTGTAAAGAATTTGGTTTGTTAGTCCGTGTGTGTGTGTGTGTGTGTGTGTGTGTGTGTGTGTGTGTGTGTGTGTGTGAGACTAGTTCTTGTGTATCATTATTACTGTCAATGTGTGTTGTCAATTGTAAAAAAAAATCCCCAAAACAGAAATTGAAAAAAAGTCCGTCTGTTTGTCTGTCTAGTTTTGTATTCGTATAGTGTACCGCGCCTAGTCCATTCCGTTCTTTTTCTTTTGTTGTCAATTTGCCATCACCACACGAACCTGATTGTTCGTTTTAGGCCCCGTGCTTCAAATTGAAGGAGCCTAGTTCGGAAATAGTGCCTACCTCTCTTTATTTTCTACTTTTCGTGTAATATAATAAAAACAGAACCTTCTCTTTGTCGTTGCATGTCAGCCTGCAGTTCGTATGAAAGGGACGGCTGCATGTTTTTTTCTTTGTTGCGTGTGCACGGGAGCGAGTCTGAGTGTGTGGGTGTATGTGTGTGCCTGTACAGTGCGCTAACACTGACCAATTCCGCACGCATTCTTTACTCATTCTCTAAATTCAAATGTAGTGTCAGAGGATGGAACAACCACTTCGGCCGCGCCTCGACAAAAGTCGACAAAGCATGCCAGATACTGTAATATATATGAACGTCCCCCGCCGCGGAGCGAACGCCCCCTGGAGACGAACTGCGGCACTAAAACGTCCCCCGAGGGACGTTTCCATGCAGGAAAACTGGAGTGTTACATCGGCACGGACCAAGGGAAGGTAATTATGTGCGTGGATGAAAAAATGTTTTAGCTAAATGTAATCAGCTTAGCTCCCTTGGAGACAGACTGTGCGAGTGTGCGCGTAGAGGCCGCCCGAGTCGAGTACACGTGTCACGGACAGGCTCAGCCCGTGCTGCACGCAACCCTTGTTTGTCAGATCTTGCTAATTATCTGCCTTATTGTTTTGAAATGCAGGTGGGGTCAGTTGTTTTTTTCCCCAATTCTTGTTTGCACTGCTCATTCCATACAGGTGAAAATGACCAGCGATATCCCCCGACCTCTCTCCGTCCTTTTCAGCATTTGTGGGACGTCCTCGGCAGACGTGTCCAGCGGGACACCCAGCCCACCCAGCACCAGAAGGTTAATTCGCAATATGTGGCGTCGTTGTACTGCATGTCTGGCAGCAAACTAGGGGGACCTGCACAATACTAAGGAACCTCAAATTAAACATGCTAATTTCTTCTATAGTAGTTTCCAAGTAAGATTGCAGTCACGCGATTGAACCGAAATGTTAATAATAATAATAATAATAATGAATTCAGACATGAATGAATCGCTGCAATATTTACCTTTACAATGAAATCAGTAAACGGGCTAATACTGCTTGTTCCAGTTTTGTGAAATTTTAATGTCGACATCCTCTATTGTAGGGCAGTATGAGCAGTATACATTGTCAACAACTCACCACAGCCACGGTTCCCTGGCCGGCGTGGGAACCGGGTGGGCAGGGGCCTGTGAGGTTCCCCCCCCCCCCGGCCTTCCCTCGTCTGAGACTTGGGGTGGTGCGGGGGTGGGTGGGTGGGGGTTAAACGTCCTTTTCCATCACATACGGGTGATATCCAAGACGGGGCAACGATGAGAAAGCCAGCAAAAATATTTGGCCCCAGCCGGGATACAAACTCACGACCTGAGCATTACAAGTCCAAAGCACTACCATTCGGGCACCCCGGCTCCCCTGTCTGAGACTTGGGAGGGGGTGGGGGTGGACGAGAGTATTCTTCGTGCTGAAAATGTTGTCAGTCATATACGTGTACCTTAATTAAAGGGTAAGGCAAGTCAAGTGCAATGTTGGGTTTAGGGGATAGATAGTGATGTCCTAGACGGCTGCAGCCCAAAAGATTTGAACATGAATACACCATTCAGCATTTATCACACCAAACGGCAGACGAAATGCGATGCCATGGAGGCTGCCACGTTGATCCTAGCAGTGACGTCACTACACCACTCAGCAGCAGATGACACTAAGCTGGCACACTCTCTGTGCGTGCAGGTGTGCCTGCTACACGTTTTAGGCGTGCTATTTCTGGCTCGTATACACACTTTGCTTACTTCTTGCAAGCTAGAATGGATTTGGGGGATAGTTCCCTATAATTTCGAGCCAGAATATTCTGAGGAAGAGCTCAGTAAAACAGTGGGGACGATGGGGAAGAGCCGATTGGTGCGTGTTTGACAAGAGAAGCAGCAACATTGTTCGCAAAAGCGCCAATGAAACATACCAGGGTAAAATGATCTCCACAAACGAGGTCAGTCTCGATTGTTCCAGGCGTATTCCTGCACTCGGCGGCGCAAGCGATCGTTCTTCAAGGTCTGCAACCATTTCGCACATAACCTCCGTTTTTCCTTTGATTTGTTTAGATTCAGAAATTTATAAAAGCGTTTGTGGCTTCCATCTGCATTCTTACACATACCCTGTTTGCTGAAACAACCAAACGCTTTGCACTGTGGCATCTCGAACACAAAATAATACTCTGGAACAACCCGCCCAAAGCTGGCACTGCCGACAGTGGTGGTGGAGTGACGTCACCGTCAGCACCTTTCCCGTCTCATTCGCGAAAGAGTGCGGCAACATGGCGCAGCCCAGAAACCGAAAGCAGAGGGTGTTTTCGGCGCATTTTTGAGTAAATGGTACTTTGTTCATGAAAACTTTTGCTGTCTAACAGCTTAGGGCCTCAATATCTGTCATTTAAACCCAATAGTGCTCTTGACTTGTCGTACCCTTTAAATACTGGAAATGACGAAACCAGCAGAATTCCTCACATGAAAAGTACTAATTTACTTACTGAGGAAATAAAAGAAAATCCTGGGATTCCCCTCCCCCCCCCCCCCTCCCACCCCGACTGTTGTTTGAGGCAAAATATTTTCCTACGTCATTGCAGTCTGCACTATCAATCGCCGCCAGTACTGCAACAGCTGGTACAACACGCAGAGGCTATGCACGCGTGTGCAGATCCCTGGCGTCAGCCAAACAAAATCAATATGTGCGCCGGTGCAGTTCGGCAGCTGCACACCAGGTGGCCGACGGGCACCGGAAATAGTATAACTATCACGTATTTTTCGTTCCAATTCACGTCGGCCGGACAGCCCATGGGATAGCTATCACGGCTTTACAGCACAGCTATTTTTAATTGAGGGAACTCCCTCAGGAATGTGGTGGACTGCGCGTGTCCACACTGCCCCGTCTTTCCATTCCATTACATCACACGTTGTGACCATCAGTGCGCACCGCGAGCCGATTTCTCCACACGCTGCGCCAGCGGATAAGTCCGAACCGAGCGATCGCAATGCGAGGCCGACTTTAGCGTTTACAGGTTTCAATCTAGATTTGGAACTTTTAATTTCAAAAATGATAGTAAACTAACAACAGGTATGAATCATATGACTTCAGTTTACTGATGTATTCCGAACCAGGAGCGTGGGCACTGACTGTGTTTGCCGACCGCCGGGCCACTCTTGGCCGCTCGGCGTTAGTTGGGCCTCACTACCGACTGAAGCGAGTCTGAGCGAATTTCTCCGATCAAGAAATTACAGCACTGCTTGAGAAGATCGGCAATGGATGGGGAGAAAACAAACTGTTTTCGGCCTGCAACCGTGCAGTATTTTTAATCAGAAGTATGGCAGGCTATCGCTGATCGGCCAGCGCCGAACAAAGGAGTAGCCATGAGGGAGCCAGTTCCGAGTCCGCCTTATCCCGGTGTTAGGGAAGTTATAGGTAAAAATCTCGAAACAGGCCGAGAATGTCAGTACTGGTGCTGGTGAATGCGACAGTTTTCGCCGCTTCTGCGCACACTGTGAAATAACACGGGGACCTCAAAGTTGTTCGCAACTGTCCACTTTCCTTGTCACCGAGTAGTTTGATTTTTTTCCTTACCGCGGGAATGCTTTGGCGGTGCTCAGTCCCTTGGCCCATATGACATCTCATGATATGGAAGATTTGCACGCCCGGCCGGCCTGGTCAAGTTATCGCCGGGATATTGATGTCAGGTAGCGTGGATGCGGCTCTGTCGCGCAGTCTCAAACCACACGCCGGGACCTCCAAGCATCATCAGTCATACCATCATCCCCATAAAATTATCCATCATCATGCAAAACAAAACTTGAACTTCGCCGCGGCAAGCTTCGGCGAGCGGCTGAATCCGTCCAACACCCACAGCCGGCATTGATATTTATATCCTCCATCGCCCGCCAGCCAGTCAGTGTGCAATGATACTGCAGTCGACCGATCTTGCTTGGCACAAGTTCAAACTGCCTGGGTTCTCTGCAGCATAGCCATCTGTGAAATACTCACGGCTATGAAAGGTTCGTAACTATGACGTATATTTCTTTGTTAGAGTATGACGTATAATTCGTCGTTAGAAGGTTTGCTGTAGTCAGTGTTCGGACTCCTTTGTCGTTTCCATCCCCGTGTAAACACGACTGAACCACTGATACCGCGAAATGACTCACTGACTCGCCGCGGGCCGGGGAGACTGCGTCTTTCGCCGTATCTCAGTGTCCTTATGCTGTTTCAGTGCTTGTCTATGTGTAGTCGAGCTCATAATGCTTCGGTTCGTGGCACGTGCTGGTTCGGCTTATATTAAAAAACCCAAAAAAACCTGTTTAGATTGTCTTGCTTTGGCATGCTATAGTCGCCAAAACCAGTTAGACCGGTTTTTCCGGTCTCCATTAGCATACTAATATGCAACACCACCGCCCGCGGATGCACTGAGCGGCCTCATCGCTGGGGGCCTGTAGTGGCAGCAGCAGCTTCGTCTACCGTCGGCATAGGCGGTACGAGGCTGATTCGTTTAGTCGCGTATTGCAGAAAATGACACATATCTTCAATACATTGACTATCACACTGTTTCAATACGGGTCAGTAACTTGTTTTCCATAGCGAGAAATGCTCTTCAGCGGTAGCCTGTTGCATCTCAATGATAAGCACCCCACACGCCGATGTTCAGTTCACCTATATGGTTCGCTCTCATTATTTCTGAGTGGTACAAACAGTACTCTGGGGCTGATGTGAGTGAGTCATGCCATTCCTGGCGAAACGAGTCTAAATGAGAGACACTTCCAGTGCTTTGCATCTCTCACACTAGTCATGGTGATCCTCTCCGGCCTACGTGGCGTCCGCGAAACCGCGAACAGAGACTCATACGCCATACTGAACTACTCCCACACAAATGCAAAGCAATGTGTGCACAACAGAACTCTTACATGTGTTGTCCAATTACGTGTTCCTGATTGATCGTGCATCTGCAGCATCTTGTAGCGTTGCTCGGGATACTTGTTATTACTCATACACTGAACAACATGCACACCTACAAAGCAATGTTGTCAGTTTTTGACATCCCTCCCAACACCCTCCCGGCTTGAGCCAAATATTTGTGTTGGCCTTTAATTTTCTCGTTGCCTCGTCTTTGATATCACCCATATATATATATATATGATGTTAGAATCATACTATTTTCAGGTATTTCCAACGAACCGTATTAGACCTCCCCAGGTCAGCACATGAAAATGCCGATATGGGAATTGGAAACTGCCTTTCGAGCTGCATTTCGGTGAGAATGTTACACACACACACACACACACACACACACACACACACACACACACACACACTGACATACTCACACACACACACACACACACACACACACACACACACACACGCGCGCGCGCATGCATTCATGTGACTCGCTTCTTCCTGTTTCCGTTCGAAAGTTTCATACAGGATAGGATCGACATCCATGCATGTGTGCCGACCGATAGTATGTCTTAAAACTTTCCTGTTAGGCGGTAGTGAAAATTTCGAAAAATAAAACTAACAAGGAGGAACGGCCCCGTCCTACAGAGTTGTTTCTCAAAATTTCATTTTATTTTGTCTGTTTTGTTGTTATTGTTGCCGGTTCTCCCCTCTCCAAGTTCTACCAATGACACTGGATCCTTTACGACCTCGACCGATTAGTCACGTGACTGGGGGTGGGGTCGGGTGGGGGGGGGGAGAGTGAGACAGAGAGAGAGAGAGAGAGAGAGGGTGGGTGGATGGGTGTTTAGGAGTTTAACGTCCTTTTCCACCACGTAAGGGTGACATCAAAGACGGGGCAACGAGAAAAAGGCCAGCAAACATAATTTGGCCCAAGCCGGGATTCGATTTCTCGACCCAAGCACTGAAAGTCCAACGCTCTACCATTCGGCCACCCTGGCTCCCCAGAGAGAGAGAGAGAGACTGATTGACTGACTGAAACGTTTATATCAGGATAAAGACTTGTAGGCATGGTCTGCCTATCTTACAAGCTGTCCTGCTAATTTAGGAACACTAAGACAAAAAGGCTAACATTACAAAAAAACAAACAAACAAAAAGTATACCAGGCACAAAGGGAGTAAATCTAATTAGAAAATAGAAAAAAAGAAACGAAAAAAACATGCAAAGATACAAAGAAGCGCAGGAAATTCAAAGGAAACACATCGGAAAATAGGTGAAGAAGTAGATAGCATGGTGTTTGAAATTGTAGTATACAACATAACTTGTAAAAAGGTAACATGTAATAGTGCCATCTGATAACGAGTAATTTAGCACGGTTCAGATATTGTTCATGGACCTATGACTTACGTAAGTATCTGAGAAGTTGAGTTTTAAATGAATGAAGCTTCGGGGTACATTTTAAGTATGCTGGCAACTGGTTCCATGAAAGTGACCCAGAGAATGAGAGGCTTGTTTTAAAAATGTCCAGTCTAGGTAATGGTAATTGGAACAGGCCATTTCTTGCGTTGTGTCGCTGACTTGGTTGAAAGAACGTGGTAAGATATGGAGGAGCCTTACAGTGGACTATCTTGTGCATGAAAACACACCAGTTGAACTCAAGATGCTTGGTAAGGGGGAGAAGTTCGAGCGCTCTAAGTTTTTCTTCTGTGGGTAAGGGCCCAGGATGTAAAAGCTTTATACCACGTTTATAGAGAGAATTGATCTTTTTCAAGTGAATATCACCACATTTGTCCCAGAGGTTGGAGGCGTAATCTATATGACTTTTTATATGTGCGTGAAAGAACATTTTGCAACTGTCGTGGCTAACTATGCGGTTAAGTTTACTTAAGAGAAAAAGATTTTTAGACAGGGTTTTACTAAGTTTTTCTAGGTGCGGCTCCCACTTCAATTGGTCGTCCACTGTAACGCCCAAAAGGCGATGCGTAGACACTTGGTGTATGGGCTCTGAGCCGAGAGATAGTTTGAGAGGTAGAGGCTTCCGCTGGTGTCTTTGGCGGGTAGTTATTAGCATGCTCTTTGTTTTGGGGACGCTGATTATCATATGATTTTGGGTACACCATTCAGATACTTCATCGAGGCTCTGCTGGAGTGTTTTGTTTATTGTTGCCTCTTTTGTGTCGGATGTGTGTAGTGTTGTGTCATCTGCAAATAACTCGCAGGACACGTTGGGACTAGATAAACAAAAAGGAAGGAAGAGGAGAGAGAAATGAAATGAAATGAAACTTTATTTGAAATGAAATGAAACTTTATTTGTCAGCGGTAAAAGACATTGGCCCATTGGTCCAGGTTTCATTCTTGCTGTTGCTAATGCTACACACACACACACACACACACTCTCTCTCTCTCTCTATATATATATATATATATTACTGACGTCTCCTCACACTGCAGACACGACATACAAAAGGATATGAGAGAGACAGAGAGGTTGGGGGTGGGTGGGTGTTTGGGGGTTTAACGTCCTTTTCCCCCACATAGGGTGATATCAAAGACGGGGCAACGATGAAAAAGCCAGCACAAATTTTTGGCCCCAGCCGGGATTCGAACTCACGACCCGAGCATTAGAAGTCCAACGCTCTACCATTCGACCACCCCGGCTCCCAGAGAGAGAGAGAGAGAGAGAGAGAGAGATGATGATGATGATGATGATGATGAAACGTTTATTAGGATAATTCTTGTAGGCATCTCTGCCTATCTTACAAGAAGTCCTCACTACATCTACAATAATGATCAAGTAAAAGCAAACCCAAAGCATAATAAGCAAAGATAAACTAACAATCTAGGCTACCGAAAAAGTGAGACCCCCCCCCCCCCCCAAAAAAAAAAAGAACAACAATAAAAAACAAACAAACAAAAGAAACAATGAAACAAACAAACAAAAACGCACGCGCGCGCGCGCGCACACACACACACACACACACACACACACACACACAAGCAAGATAACAGAAAACCACGGTGATCAAGCATGATCAAAGGCTTATATGCAATGGGGGAAACTAGCATAAGTTGTTGGAGTTTTAGGACTGGTGGAAGTGTTCATGCAAGCGGTCCTTAAACGTGTTTATTCTAGGAATAGATTTTAGGTGTTGTGGCAATGAATTCCACGTGCATGCACCAGAAAACGAAAAACTAGTTTTATATAGGTCTATTCTTGGTCTTGGTAATTGGATCAGGCCATTCCTCGTTGCCCCTCTGTGATTTACATGAAATAAATTGTTAAGATATGGAGGAGCCCGGTGATTTAGTATCTTATGCATCAGAACGCACTGGTTATGCTGGAATTGTTGACTAAGAGATATAGAATGTTTAGTGTATGAAATTTCTCATCAGTAGACGTCTGACCAGGTAGTATGAGCTTAACAGCACGTCGATATAATGAGTTTATTTTCTTGAGATGGACCTCACTACATTTGCCCCATATGGTCGAGGCATAGTCACAATGCGTTTTGATATGTGAGTAAAAGAAGAGTTTCTGATGTTCAGTGTTAACTATACGGGTCAACTTTGATTGCAAAAAAAGATTTCTAGATAGTGTTCTGCACACAGAGTTGACATGCTGTTTCCAGTTAAACTGGTCGTCAACTACTAAGCCAAGCAACCGATGACTGCTTACTTGTTCAAGACGCTCCGACCCAAGCGAGAGATCGAGGGGAGAGAGACCACGTTGATGTTTTTGTCGGGTTGTAATAAGCATGCTTTTCGTTTTAGTTGTACTGATTATCATGTGATTTTCTAAGCACCATTGAGATATTTCGTCGAGACTTCGCTGAAGTGCGCCGTTTAATTTGGACACTTGTGTATCTGCGGTGTGCACCGTCGTATCATCTGCAAATAGGTCGCAATTTACAGCAGGGTTGGATACAATGAAAGACATATCATTAATAAAAAATATTGAATAACAATGGTCCTAAAATAGATCCTTGTGGAACTCCACATGTAACCAAACCCTCGGTGGAATACTTCCCATTTAAGAACACTCTTTGTTTTCTGTTGTGGAGATAGAATGTAAAAAACGAGACTGCGTCGGAATCCATGTGATAGAGTGGGAGTTTCTTTAGCAAAATAGAGTGATTAACGAGATCAAATAAAATAGATTCCCAGTATTTTGATTTCCTTGGTGCATCGTATACCGTTACACTGCTCGCTTGAGTTTTTTTGAGATCCCAGCCACATGGCTTCTGACTTATTTGTGTTTAATTTCAGGCCCGAGAAAACCGAGAAAGCGCTAACTAATATCATAACTTGAGCAAAATCCTGCTTGTCCCTTAGAAACAAAGTTACATCATCAGCATATAAGACGATTTTTAGTATTTTCATGTCGTCTAAGCCTTCATATGGCATTTGTAATCCTTTGATATCTTTGGACTGTCTGATCTTACGCGCAATCAACTCCATAGCAAGGATGAAGGCCAGAGGGGAGTACGGGCAGCCCTGACGAATCCCGCGCTCTACGTTAAAAGGCCGGGAACAGCCAGCCGCAGTAGTTAACACTACTTTTGGTTCCCTCCATAAGCACTGACACCCAGCGAACTAACTGAGCACCAAAACCAAACTTTTCGAGCGCATACAACACCAAGGAGGAACGGCCCCGTCCTACAAAGTTGTTTCTCCAAACTTCATTTTATTTTGTCTGTTTTGTTGTTATTGTTGCCGGTTCTCCCCTCTCCAAGTTCTACCGATGACACTAGATCCTCTACGACCTCGACCGATTAGCCACGTGACTGGGGGTGCGGCCGGGTGGGGGAAGAAGGGGGAGAGAGAGAGGCGCAGAGAGAGAGGGTGGGTGGGTGGGTGTTTAGGAGTTTAACGTCCTTTTCCCCCACATAAGGGTGATATCAAAGACGGGGCAATGAGAAAAAGGCCAGCACAAATATTTGGCCCCAGCGGCCGGGATTCGAACTCTCGGCCCAAGCATTGAAAGTCCAACGCTCTACGCTCCATTCGGCCACCCTGGCTCCCCAGAGAGAGAGAGAGAGAGACGTCAGTTCCGTGAACTAAACATTTGACGTCAGCCTCAGGCAGGTCGTCATACAGAGAGAGAGAGAGAGAGAGAGAGAGAGATGACGTCAATTCCGCGAAGTAAACTTTTGACGTCAGCCTCTAGCACTGACATGGTCTGAGGATGCTTGTTCGTGTCTTGTGATTTCCCTGTTGGCTTTGTCACTTCTCCGACTGAATTATTTTTCACATGAAATCTGGAAGATCTAGAGGGCTGATGAAATGTCGGAAGCAGTGACGATACTTGCAGATTTTGTCTGTGAACCAAACATTTGACGTCAGTCTCACGCTGCTCGTCTGACAGATGATACTTCTACGTATCTTGTGATTTCCGTGACTTGTTGCTTTTGTGACTTCCGTGACTGAATTAATTTTGACATAAAATCTGGAAGATCTAGAGAGCTGATGAACGTGGACTTAAGTGCCTTGGATTGTACTTACGAAATTGCAAAATTGGAACTTTTTTGACCAGCGCTTCTCGCAGAAACGTGAAAAATTTGTTTATCTAAAAGCTCTGCTATTCTTAATACTAAAGCTATAATAGTGCAGTAGTTCATGTCATATGTGCAGTTGGCACAAGTGACAAAAATACCGGAATGATGAGTAATTTGAAGCAGTCGTTTCATAGATATTTGGCCTTATATGCAAACCACCCCTACCTCGGAAATATTTTTCTTCCACAAAACCTGTCAGAGCTACAGAGCTGTGCTACGAAAACAGGCAGTATAATTGGATGATCTTCCAAATTTCAGAAAATGAAGCCATTTCAACATTTTTTTCGAAAAAATTCGTGACATGACCGATTTTTTCAAATCGGCGATAACTGTTCTCAAAATGCGGCAGGCTAAAAATCGTGAAAAATTCCTCTGGAGAATATGACTGCCCATTTTATCTCAAAGTAAAAAGCCGTCCGGCGAGGTGGTTTAGCAGATAGCCATCATTACATCCGTCCACACACACACACGTCATTCCCGCCAAAAAGAACGCAGCAGCAAAGTGTGCACGTAAGGTGTCTATGACGCAGATTTCGTTACGTCACTGTGTGCGTGAAAGTAAGTATTGTGTGGAGAAACGTCACAGTCTTGTTTTGTATCACTGAAACTTGCTGCTGCGCGTAGCAAAATCTGCCCCGTCTCATAAAGTTGTTTCTCTATAGAGAAACAACTTAAAAATTCCTTAGAGATACTGTCGTAAGCACGCTCATAATCCAGCGCCAGGAGCAACCCCGAGCTATTTGTGGTGTTAATATATTCTGTAGTATCGTCTATTAATCTGATTGCTGTGGATATTTTTCTACCCTTGATGTATCCTTTCCGGTCTTCGTGCACAATGTCTTCAATTACACTGGACATGCGGACGGCTAGACATTCAGCAAGAATTTCATAATCAGTGTTTGTCAGTGAAATCGGACGCCAGTTGCGTAAATTATCTCGCGGTAAGTTTTTTCCTTTGTGTATTAAGGTGATGACGGCTTTTTTCTGGGACGGGGACATTTGTCCGTTTTCAAAAGCAGCGTTTATTGAGTCTACAACAATCTCTCTCAAGTGGATCCAAAATACCTTTAGAAACTCGACCGTAATGCCATCACTTCCTGGCGCAGAGCCATTCTTTAATTGTTTTAAACTAAATGTAGCTTCGTCGACTGTCACAAAACCTTCACAGGACTCTCGGTCGGTCTCAGAGACACGAGGAATATTTGTGTCTTTTAGGAATTCGTCTGCTAAATATTTCATACGGTTTGGTTCTGTTTGTGAGGTATACAAAGATGCTTTTGTTGTTCCTGGAGAATTTGTTGTTGATTGTGCAATACTGTACCATCATTAAGTGTTAATCTGTCCCTGGCTGAATTAATTTTTGGCTCCCTTGTGTAACAATGGGAGTATATGTATTAACCCTCCGTCGTCTGTGTGTGTGTGTGTGTGTGTGTGTGTGTGTGTGTGTGTGTGTCCAGAAAACTTTAATATTGTCATTTTCTCGGAATCTACAAACAGCAGAGGCACCAAACTTGGCCTGCTGATAGACAACCACAAGACCTTTCAAATATATATAATTTTGAATGACCTTGACTTAAGGTCAAGGTCACTAAAGCGCTCTGTTTGAAAATTTTACATTGGCATTTTCTCGTAATCTGCAAACACCAGAGGTTTTAAACTTTGCATGATGATAAGAAGTTTACAGATGTACATGTAGTCAATGGCCTTGTGTCAAGGTCAAGGCCGTACAAGCTATTTTTATGAAACCTAAACATTGGCATTTTCTCAGAAACAAGAAACAGCAGAGGTGCCAAACCTGGCGTGCGGATAGACAGTGATAAGACCTATGCACACATGCCATCTTAAATGACCTTGACTCAAGGTCAAGGTCATTAAAACAGTCTGTTGGGAAATATAACATTTGCATTTTCCCAGAATCTAGAAGGATCAGAAGCCTCAAAATATGTGTGATGATTGACATTGGCAGCACCTTTACAGACATACCTGTGTTCAGTGACTTTTAGTCAAGGTCAAGGCCATGCAAGCGTTTTTTTGGAAATTGGCATTTTGTCAAAAACAACAAACAGTAGAGGCACCAAACGAGGCATGATGATACCTACCTTTCTGAATTAAAGCTGTCTGTTATGACTGAATTTCAACATTACCATTTTCGGGGGAACTACAAATACTAGAGGCATCGAACTTGGCATGATGATAGACATTGATGAGATCTCATTTGAATGACCTTGACCAAAGGTCAAGGCCATACAGACTGTTTCGGGGAAAATTGTGATATTGCCAAGGACTCAGAGCACCAGAGGCACTTTACTTGGCACGATAATGGATAGTGATAAGAGCTTTACAAACATACTTTTGTGAATGACCTTGACCTGTGTCACAAGGGAGCCATGGAGGCTTCTGCCTCTCGAGTTACATAAAATCTGGAAGATCTAGAGGGCTGGTGAAACGTGGACTAGAATAGTTATTGTTGTACTTGTGAAATCGCAAATTTGGAACTCTTTTGACCGGTGCTTCTCGCAGAAACTTGAAAAAGTTATGTTTATCTAAAAGTTCAGTTATTCTAAATGCTAAAGCTATAATAGTGCAGTAGTTCCTGTCATATGTGCAGTTGTCACACTAGACAAAAACGCCGGGATGATAAGTAATTTGCAGTAGTCTTTTCATAGATATTTGATCTTATGTGCAAACCACCCCTACCTCGGAAATATTTTTTTTTTACACAAAACCAGTCAGAGCTACAGAGCTGTAGCACGAATACAGTCAGTGTAATTGGGTGAACTTCCAAAGTCTAGAAAATGAAGGAATTTGAACAACTTTTTCGAAAAAATTCGTAACATGACCGATTTTTTTTAAAATCGGCGATAACTCTTCTGAAAATGCGGCAGGCTAAAAATCGTGAAAGGTAGCTCTGGAGAAGGTGAATTCCCATTTTATCTCAAAGTAAAAAGGCCTCCAGCGAGGTGGTTTAGGAGATAGCCATCATTACATCCGTCCACACACACACACACACACACACACACACACACACACACACACACGTCTCACAACTCCCGCCAAAAAGAACGCAGCAGCATAGTGTGCACGTCAAGTGTCTATCACGCAGATTTCGTGACGTCACTGTGTGCGTGAAAGTATGTATTGTGTGGAGAAACGTCACAGTCTTGTTTTGTATCACTCAAACTTGCTGCTGCGCGTAGCAAAATCTTCTCCGTCTCATAAAGTTGTTTCTCTATAGAGAAACAACTTAACTAGAAAGGCAAAAGCCTCCATGGCTCCCTTGTGACAGGGGTCAAGGTCATTCAAAAGAGTATGTTTGTAAAATTCTATCACTATCTATCATCAAGCCAAGTAAGGTGTCTCTGGCGTTCTTAGTTCCTGGCAATATTTCACGTTTTCCACAAAACTGACTATATGGCCTTGACCTTGGGTCAAGGTCATTCAAATAAGATATCAATGTCTATCATTACACCAAGTTGGATGCCTCTAGTATTTGTAGTTTCTCCAAAAACAGTAGTATTGAAATTCACAACAGACAGCTTTTATGACCTTGACCTTGATTCAAGGTCATTTAATGTGGTATGGATATATTGGTCTTATCAATGTCTATTAGCATGCCAAGTTTGGCGCCTCTGCTGTTTGTTGTTTCTGAGAAAATGCCAATGTTACGGTTTCACAGAAATAGCTTGTACGGCCTTGACCTTTACACAAGGCTATTGAATACATGTATATCTGTAAAGTTCTTATCAATGTCTATCACCATGTAAAGTTTAAAACCTCTGGTTTATGTAGATTCCAAGAAAATGCCAATGCAAAATTTTAAAACAGACAGGTTTAGTGACCTTGACCTTTAGTCAAGGTCATTCAATATGATATATTTTTAAAGGTCTTACGGCTGTCTATAGGCATGCCAAATTTGGTGCCTCTGCTTTTTGTAGATTCTGAGAAAATGCCCATGTTAAGGTTTACTGTGGAAATGCGGAAAATAGCTTGTATAGCCTTGACCTTGGCACAAGGCCATTGAATACACGTACATCTGTTAAGTTCTTATCAATGTCTATCATCATGCAAAGTTTAAAACCTCCCGTTTTTGTAGATTCCAAGAAAATGCCGATGCAAAATTGTCAAACAGCTTTAGTGACCTTGACCTTCAGTCAAGGTCATTCAAAATGATATATTTTGAAAGGTCTTATGGCTGTCTATCAGCATGCCAAGTTTGGTGCCTGTGCTGTTTGTAGATTCTGAGAAAATGCCAATGTTAAGGTTTTCTATGGAAATGTGGAAAATAGCTTGTCTGGCCTTGACCTTCACACAAGGCCATTAAATACATGTATATCTGTAAAGTTGTTATCAATGTCTATCATCATACAAAGTTGAAAACCTCTGGTATTTGTAGACTCCAAGAAAATGCCAATGTAAAATTTTCAGACAGCTTTAGTGACCTTGACCTTGAGTCAAGGTCATTCAAAATGATCTATTTTGAAAGGTCTTAAGGCTGTCTATCGGCATGCCAAGTTTGGTGACTCTGCTGTTTGTAGATTCTTAGAAAATGCCAATGTTAAGGTTTACTGCGGACACACAGACAGACAGACAGACACACACACACACACACAGACAGACAGACAGACAGACGACGGAGGGTTATAACATAGACTCCCATTGTTACACAAGGGAGCCAAAAATGAAACCCATAGTAGTAGTAAATGTACTTCTTCGATGCTCTCAAATAGTATACTAGAGTATTGACGGAGTCAGATATCTGCTAGAGTTGGTAATGTAGGCTTTCACACATGCATATAATTATCATTATAAAGCTAGTGAAAGGTCAGTTACACATATCAGTCAGTATCAGGATGATGTTTCCATTTTTGTGATATTGTTGTTACTCATCCTCTTACTTTATTACTTACTTCTATACTACTGTGAGTTACGTTTGAAAATCGCAGACAAAATCATTGTTGTCGCGCGACTATAGTTACGTCAGTTTAGGTGGTGGCTTGGCGACGGTATCTAGTCTCCGTCACAGTGCGGGAAGACCCCGCTGCATGTTATGAGTCGAGGGAAGGCATTCGATGCGGCAGAGTGTGTCAGACGCCAATCTGAGTTGTGAATAGGTCACATTCACACCGGCGAGAGGGGGGGGGGGGGAACCCCAGTGAACCTGTGAACACCTCCCAGAAGAGCACTGTTTTCCCTTACCGCGCTTTTCTGTAGCTGGCTTGCGGCACAGTCTGCTCGCAGTTGAAGCTACGGCACTGGAGCACCTCTGATTTACTCTGATGCAGCCATCTCAGTTGCAGGACATCGCAAACACACTAACAGACTTACATTTTTAAAAAGAAAATTCTGAATGACTATTGTCGGATACGGAACGACATGCATGGTTCACTTGATAATAATAACAATAATAATAATAATAATGATAATGAGTATTGTATAGGCGCTTTACCCAATTTCATGAATCGGCTCAAAGCGCCGCGAACTGAACCCAACACGCACGCTCACGTGAATCACACGCATTCTCTCAGACACTGGACATAAACACATTACATTCACGTGGTGCGAAGGGTCAGCTCAGCTATTTAAATTTCGGAATTTAGAATTGCATTTATTTTTCAAATTTGGTGGGCTGAACATTTCCAAAGCAGAGGGGGAGGAAGCCGGAGTACCCGGAGAGAACCCCCGACGATCGGCCCGAATGAACGGTGCCACATACGAGAAGGAAAAATTCTTAGCCCCGGGTGGGACTCGAACCCCTGACCTCTCGCATTGGTGACAAGTCTCTTAACCACTAGACCACCGACCGCCCCAATTTAGAATTGCATTTATTTTTCTAATTTGGTGGGCTGAACATTTCCAAGGCATAGGGGAAGAAAGCCGGAGTAGAACCCCCCGACGATCGGCCCGAATGAACGGTGCCGGCCACATACGAGAAGGAAAATTTCTTTGCCCCGAGTGGGACTCGAACCCCTGAACTCTGGCAAGGTCATTCTGCAGGCCATGACTGATGTGCCGCAAGATGGAAAGTGACACACTACTGAAAGAAGAGGCACAGAGATAATCGATATTAGGTGCAATATAATTGTTAGAGTGTAGCGCCCCGGGTGTGGGGTCGTCGTGGTTGTCGGGAACGCTACAGATGTAGTTTAGTGAGCTACTCTGACATGTGTGTTTAGAATGACTGAAGTGCGAAAGAGTATTGCATCGTACTGTTGGGCCTACGTGCCACACACATCTACGCACTCAAGCACTCATCAAACTTACACTATCTCTCGAAAGAAACAACCGACAAGAGAGTAAAAATCAGAGTGTTCACTTATTCCAATAAAAGTTACATGCGGATCATATGAATCGTTAGATGTAATAAGGCAACACAGATTCGGCTCAAAATATATGAGCGTGATGATTAATATTTGTCGGGCAACAAACTAGAGACTACTCAAAACTACTCTACAAATATATCAAAAGAATACGGGAAGAGACTAAGCTGCAAAATAATGTGGGACAAGACAGTACCGTTAAAAGTAGCGGGGAGTGGGCAATTCCGTGAATGATATAAACCTAGAGCGCGGTCACTCTGTGAATGGAATTCCTTCCTCTGCGTAGTGACCGTCGGTACTGAATGAACAGACAATACACACTCGGCCGCGTGTGTGCTGCGTGTTGTTACACAAGAAGCTGGGAAACCTCCCTCACTGACTGGGCATGAAACAAAGGAGCCTGACTCTAGAGTCTCTCTTAACTTTAGAGACGTTCTATCTCTCTGTCTAAACCAGGAGTACAAACTTACATAACTCTTAATTTACATAACTGTTCTGACTAGTACTATTAAATATCAGATCTCTTAGAGTTCTTCGAACTAATACAAGTATCTTCCTACTTTACATCAACAGTTCCCCGGCGAAAAGGGAATAAATGAGGCACAGTCACCGTTTGTCTGAAGACTAATTCCAAGTCCGACTTCAGTGGCTCCAAAGACAGTTCACAAATAATCCAATATAGTACAGAATCACAGATCCTTCTCAGTGCACATAGTTCCTAACAGGTAGAAGAGGCATCCAGTAACAGGTCCAACACTGGTCACAAAATACTGACTCCAGAGGCTGAGGGCTAAGCCTGAACATAAGAAGTGAGGAAGAGGATTCGGGGGCTGGAGGGACGACACACAGTCTCTGGGACTCTCAGAAAGCGACTGAAGAAAACGCGGGAAACTTTCACTATTATAAGGCTCTATCTTTAGTGTTTATGCAAAGAAATCACGCGCTCATCACGCGATCACGTGGCCAGCGCACGTGAAACTGACCCTTCACTGTGGCTAGCTGGACCCAGTTTAAAAGTGCGCCTGTACTAAGAATGGCTGTTGTACTGAACATAACCATAGCGCAGTATCTTCGCTACAAGAGAACGCATTCGATGCGGCAGAGTCTGTAGAGCACGGCAAACTGGGCCGTGAAAGTAGGCCATATTCGCGGAGCGGGAGGGAGACAAACAGGCCGGCTAGCCCTATCGACAGCTCGCTATTGTCTCATTCCCAATACCTCCGTCACCCACAGAGAAGATCTCACAGTACGTTTGCGGAGTAGAGACCTGTAGGGCATATTCACGACACAAGCGGGAGAGGAAAATGTTAATAGCCATATGTCAACACCCCCCTATTGTCTTTCGTCCCAGCCAAGTTCAGTGCAAATGCCTGAGCCTTTCCGAGGCAGTGGCCATACTCTTTAGTCACGCAAATTGTCAGAATTTATGTTCGCAAATTTTGTCAGTCATGATACTGAAACACTGAAAATCAGCACACTGTCACATAAACTGTATCAACCCGTTAAAAAAAGTAAGGATAAAGTTTGAGTGTCGACAGAGTCGTAGTCTGAGGCTAAATACAGAAACAGATTCTTCAGTTCAGTGCCGTAGTTATTAAAGGCGGTCCTAACGGGCAGGACAAGAGACATCCCCGTACCGGGGGCCGAATCGTTAACACTAGGCCCCCGCAACCACGGCCAAGTCGGGCTAACCGAGACCGAGCCGAGATAAGTAATAGCTAAGAAGGAAAAACATTAAAATACTCGGTGACAAGGAAAGTGGACAGTTGCGAACAACTTTGAGGTCCACGTGCTATTTCACAATGTGCACAGAAGCGAGGAATTCTGTCAAATTCACCGGCACAGTGAATTTTTAGCATGGCTCGGAGATTATTGTGCGTGGGAGTGATTTCCCTTGAAAACAAAAGCAGACGTTTTTTTCCCGGGGGAATTTCGGTCACACCTGTCAACAACATTGTCTCCTCCAAAACCAGGGTACGGTATTATTTTGTTATGCTAACAACATTATACAGCTTAGCGAGGCGTTTCCAAATAATTAAGTGCTCTTGAACATTATGCAGCGCGAAATTAACGTCTGCTGTAAAGGACGTTAAATACCCAAACACCCACGTACTTTCTCTTTCGTGTAGTTTACAAATAAAGCTGATGGCCACTAATGAGAATTGACTCGGAAAACTGATAATCGGTAGGCCTAGAGCATCAAAATCGGTTCCGAAAGCTGTCCTGCAAAGGTATACATACTAAAGAGAGAGAAAACAATTATATTATCATAACCAACTTGCTGCAATGATCCTATATACGAGGATCTTTGCTTGCTGTGAAGCTGATGAAAAGATGGCATTCTTTTAAAAGTATAAATGATCCTGTGAACAGGCGATAATTAAGAAAGTCACTGTCAGCAGCTACTAAAGGCACATTTAGAGATAGGTAGAAAATGCTATGTAGTAAGCAATGACTGAAGTTTAGAATCAATTAGCAAAGACGCACCAATTGACATAAAGGAATGACGTTACCGACGCCGGAGAGATAAAACTTGATGCAGCTACAAAGAAACTAAAACCAGGGTACGGTATTATTTTGTAATGCTCACATTATACAGCTTAGCAAGGCGTTTCCAAATAATCAAGTGCTCTTGAACGTTATGCAGCGCGAAATTAAAGTCTGCCGTAAAGAACGTTAAACACCCAAACACCCACCCCTCTGCTGTACGCCTGTACTTTATCTTTCACGTGGTTTACAAACAGCTGACAACGCTCTCTGAGAACGCTACAGGTATGACATATTGTCTTTAGTTTCGGGCATTAATAACAGAAAAGATGAACGTTGAGGCAGTTTCTTTGTAGCTGCATCAAGTTTTATCTCTCCCGCGCCGGCGATGTCTTTCCTATAGTGTCAGTTGGTTATGACCATTAAAATAAATAAATAAATTTCTCTCTCTCTCTCTCTCTTTCTACTTATACCTTTGCAGGACAGGTTTCAGAATCAGCTCTGATGCTTTACCGTTTATCAGTTTTCCGTTCTCAATAATGCTCATCAGCTTTATTTGTAAACTACACGAAAGAGAAAGTACGTGGGTGTTTGGGTGTCAACGTCCTTTACAGCAGACGTTAATTTTGTGCTGCATAATGTTCAAGAGCACTTAATTATTTGGAAACGCCTCGCTAAGCTGTATAATGTTGTTAGCATAACAAAATAATACCGTACCCTGGTTTTGGAGGAGACAATGTTGTTGACAGGTGTGACCGAAATTCCCCCGGGAAAAAACGTCTGCTTTTGTTTTCAAGGGAAATCACTCCCACGCACAATAATCTCCGAGCCATGCTAAAAATTCACTGTGCCGGTGAATTTGACAGAATTCCTCGCTTCTGTGCACATTGTGAAATAGCACGTGGACCTCAAAGTTGTTCGCAACTGTCCACTTTCCTTGTCACCGAGTATTTTAATGTTTTTCCTTCTTAGCTATTACTTATCTCGGCTCGGTCTCGGTTAGCCCGACTTGGCCGTGGTTGCGGGGGCCTAGTGTTAACGATTCGGCCCCCGGTACGGGGATGGACAAGAGATACACCAACGCCAACAACACACTTGGCAGTGTGTGTGACGGTGTGTGTGTTGACTGCCAAGGATTGTGTCCTGCGACAGCAGAGCAGGGGGGCCCTACCACTGGTGGGCCCCCTCTCCTCTTATCAAAAGCAAGGGGGGGGGGGGGGGGCCCAAAGATATTCGGGCCCCCCCTTCCAAAAATCGAACGGGGGCCTGGGCCCCCAGGGCCCCCGTAGTTCCTACGCCCCTGCTTGGAGCCATGGGCCTTAGTAAGTAAGTAAGTAAGTATTTATTGACAACAGATATTTCCCAGTTGACCAATACAATGATCGATACTCATGAATTTCTGGACGACTTTACAAGAAAACGCGGTCGAATCACAGTCCAGCATTTTTTTTTTTCTACATCGTGATGTTCTTCCAGGTCGTCTTTTGCATTTTACTTTTCAGATTTCAATATCATTTCGTGTCGTCGCCGACCTGTGTTTGCTGACGTCGTCTTTGCTTCTCCAGATATCCAATGCTGTCGGTAGGTTCTTTATTTCAAAGCGTGGATAAATTGTTCATTACTGCCGGATTTTTCTTTTTTAAATCTTAGTACAGCTGCATGATTCCTCGATGAAAAACAGCGGTAGTTGTCATAACAGGGGAAGTTTTATACACTGCCACACGAGAACAATGAGAGGAAATAAATGACGAACAGTCGGAGCATACACTATATTCGTTTACACAGCCTCGAGACTTAGCCGAATCAGAACGTGCGCATTTCTCGGCTTTGTTCCTGTATACATGTATCTTAAAAATATCATCCGAATGATTGAAATCACAGTCGTGCACACAAAGGTACTCACGCGCGCATGCAGAAAGAGAAAGGGGGGGGGGGGGGGATATCCCGCTTTCCGTGCAAAAATGATAATAGAGGTTAATATCATGTCCTATGTTCTTAATTTGTTTCGTAGATGAAGGTAAAACAACCTGTGAGATTGAGCCATTGCCTGTGCGTGAAGGTGAATCGACGGTTGTTTTATGCCACTTGCCCGAGAACCCAAGACTGCGGCACAGAGAATTCAGCGTTCAGAGACGTGACCAATATACTCCTTCGACCCATCCAGGTATTATCTGCAGAAACGGCCATATAACTGGGTTGTGTCAGACACTACTGTGTTTCAAGTGAATGTTCTCAAACGACACCAAACACCGGCTGTTCATCAGTAAACTTTCACACTGGTTTTTTCTCAGAATCTACAAACAGCAGATCGAGGCTCCAAACTTGGCATGCTGATAGACAACCATAAAAACTTTCAAAACATACCATATTGAATGACCTGAACTCAAGGTAAAACTGAAACAGTCTAACTGGAAATTTTACAGTTCCATTTTCTCTAAAATCTAGAAACGCCAGAGGCATCAAATTTTACATGATGATAGACATCTTTACTGACATACCTGTATTCAATGACTTTCAATCAAGGCTAAAGAAGCTGTTCGCGGAAAACTTTAATAAACTTTGAGACTGGCCTTTTCTCAGAATCCATAGGCAGCGGAGGCACCGAACTTGGCATGCTTCCAAAACATTCTTTGGAAATTTAACATTGCCATTTTCTCAGAATCTAGAAGTTCCAGGGGCATCAAACTTTGCATGGTGATAGACATTGATAAGTCCTTTACTGATATCTGTATTCAATTTTCTTGTGTCAAGGTAAGGCCACATAAGCTGTTTTTAAGACACTTTAACGTTGGCATTTTCTCAGAAACAACAAACAGCAGGGCACCAAACAAGGCACGATGATAGATAGCAGCGAGACCTATATGCAGACCAAACACTAGAGCCATCAAACTTGGCATAATGAGAGTCATTGATAAGATCTTTACTCACAGACCCAAGGTCAAGGCCATACAAGCTGTCTTGGGAAAGTTGTAAAATGTCATTTTCTCAGGGATTATGTAACACCAGTCACCTTTGTCGGCAATAAGATAGAGCTTTACAAACGTACTCTCTTGAATGACCTTGACCCATCTCAGAAGTGAGCCAAGAGTACCTCTCTTGTTTTATTTGTAAGAAACGTTCACGAAGCACGTCCTGTTGATATCCCGAAATTGTCTTCCGTTTACGGTTTAATTTTATTTATTTCATTTCACGTCCTTCTCCTTTCCTTCAGTTTTCTGAAGGCGGGATAGGCAGTACGCAGTTCGCGTTCTGAGTTTCCTCTACCTGTGTGCAGATGTTGTTCTAGACTGCTTCTGGCCACAGAAAGATACAATTGATTGCACACCTGCAGAGGGATACGTCTTTAATGACTCATCTGTAAGCGCGACCATCGCTCTTGAAATACCGTCTGCACATCAGAAACATGCAGGAAAATACCAGTGTCAGTTATCGCCTTCAAAACCTGGCAGTCTTGTGCCTTGTGTTCTGACGCTCACAGGTGAGTTGTATCTGTTTGTCTGTCTGCCTGTTGGTCCGTCAGCCAAGACAAGATAATTTCTCTCTTGTCTTTTTCCACGCCAGTTAAGTGGAGCCGGGATAGCCGAATGGTAGAGCGTTGGACTCTCAATGCTCCGATCGTGAGTTCGAATCCCGGCTTGGGCCAAATATTGTGCTGGCCTTTTTCTCGTTGCCCCGTCTTTGATATCACCCTTACGTGGTGGAAAAGGACGTTAAACTCCCAGACACTCACCCACCCACCCTCGCCAGTTAACTTACTAGCGCTCTCACAGTCAAACTCAAAGTACACCTCAAATCGCTGTACATTACCGATAAAATAGGCAGCTCAAAATAGCTCAGCGGATACTACATTTCAAAAGTGTCTGTGTGCTAGCTTGTTTTTGATTACATACCTGTGTATATTCACGTTTAATCATGTTTAACTTGTTATGTATTATCTTTGTGTAGATTTCATCGTAACTTCATGTGTATTATGTAGCAAGGACGCGTGCCTGACAACCTCTTTTCAGTCCTTGAATAAAAAGTCAATCAGTCAGTCAGTTACTTTCTCTCTCTCTCTCTCTCTCTCTCTCTCTCCCTCTCTCTCTCAACAATTATCTTTTATTTTTAAGCCCGTTTGTTTCATGTGTTAATCAGAGCTGACGACCACAGAGACACACCCGACCACAAAAACTCCAGCCGACCCCCTCAGTAAGTAGTGATGAAGCACATGTACGTGCGTACTGTTTAACAGTCTCTCACAGGCTTTGGAGATCACTTTTATATATATATATATATATATATATATATATATATATATATATATATATATATATAGCTGAGAGCGCTCCCAAGATCTAGGAGGTGTGTGCTTTGTATGCCATTGGACAAGTCCGCCTTGCCCTATATTGGCTACAAGCCACAATGGGAGGTGGGGGGGGGGGGAGACCTACCATCCTACCGCTGAAACGTCTAACAGATCTAAGGGTATCTCACCATTCATAGTGCCCCCATTCCCCTCCCACCGGGAGGAAAATGGTCGGTACGACCAAGGCCATATGAATTGGTGATTTTAGCCGCTCACGACCATGGTTTCGGGTCAATGGGACCCTCATCAGGTGAGCATGCGGCGATACCCACGAGGGCTGCAGCGTCCAACTAGCACTAAAAGGCTGCCCCAGAATAATCTGGTGCGTCTCCAGTACTAGCAGACGTTGCTACCCTAAAGCTCTGCAAGAGGTTTCAGCGGAAAAAGACTAAATAATTTAGAAGGAGCAACTGCCTAGGTGTAATGTCATGTAATTACATTTAATATAGAATAGGAACAAAGGCGTTACTAAAGCCGAAAACATGCGCTCAATCAGGTCAATTTGAAAGTAGGGGAAGTAAGTAAAGCTGAGAGCGCTCCATAGATCTAGGAGGTGTGTGCTTTGTATGCCATTGGACAAGTCCGCCTTGCCCTATATTGGCTACAAGCCACAATGGGAGGTGGGGGGGGGGGAGACCTACCGACCGACCCTCATCAGGTGAGCATGCGGCGATACCCACGAGGGCTGCAGCGTCCAACTAGCACTAAAAGGCTGCCCCAGAATAAGAGACGCACCAGATTATTCTGGGGCAGCCTTTTAGTGCTAGTTGGACGCTGCAGCCCTCGTGGGTATCGCCGCATGCTCACCTGATGAGGGTCCCATTGACCCGAAACCATGGTCGTGAGCGGCTAAAATCACCAATTCATATGGCCTTGGTCGTACCGACCATTTTCCTCCCGGTGGGAGGGGAATGGGGGCACTATGAATGGTGAGATACCCTTAGATCTGTTAGACGTTTCAGCGGTAGGATGGTAGGTCTCCCCCCCCCCACCTCCCATTGTGGCTTGTAGCCAATATAGGGCAAGGCGGACTTGTCCAATGGCATACAAAGCACACACCTCCTAGATCTAGGGAGCGCTCTCAGCTTTACTTACTTCCCCTACTTTCAAATTGACCTGATTGAGCGCATGTTTTCGGCTTTAGTAACGCCTTTGTTCCTATTCTATATTAAATTTAATTACATGACATTACACCTAGGCAGTTGCTCCTTCTAAATTATTTAGTCTTTTTCCGCTGAAACCTCTTGCAGAGCTTTAGGGTAGCAACGTCTGCTAGTACTGGAGACGCACCAGATTATTCTGGGGCAGCCTTTTAGTGCTAGTTGGACGCTGCAGCCCTCGTGGGTATCGCCGCATGCTCACCTGATGAGGGTCCCATTGACCCGAAACCATGGTCGTGAGCGGCTAAAATCACCAATTCATATGGCCTTGGTCGTACCGACCATTTTCCTCCCGGTGGGAGGGGAATGGGGGCACTATGAATGGTGAGATACCCTTAGATCTGTTAGACGTTTCAGCGGTAGGATGGTAGGTCTCCCCCCCCCCCCCACCTCCCATTGTGGCTTGTAGCCAATATAGGGCAAGGCGGACTTGTCCAATGGCATACAAAGCACACACCTCCTAGATCTAGGGAGCGCTCTCAGCTTTACTTACTTCCCCTACTTTCAAATTGACCTGATTGAGCGCATGTTTTCGGCTTTAGTAACGCCTTTGTTCCTATTCTATATTAAATGTAATTACATGACATTACACCTAGGCAGTTGCTCCTTCTAAATTATTTTGTCTTTTTCCGCTGAAACCTCTTGCAGAGCTTTAGGGTAGCAACGTCTGCTAGTACTGGAGACGCACCAGATTATTTTGGGGCAGCCTTTTAGTGCTAGTTGGACGCTGCAGCCCTCGTGGGTATCGCCGCATGCTCACCTGATGAGGGTCCCATTGACCCGAAACCATGGTCGTGAGCGGCTAAAATCACCAATTCATATGGCCTTGGTCGTACCGACCATTTTCCTCCCGGTGGGAGGGGAATGGGGGCACTATGAATGGTGAGATACCCTTAGATCTGTTAGACGTTTCAGCGGTAGGATGGTAGGTCTCCCCCCCCCCCCCACCTCCCATTGTGGCTTGTAGCCAATATAGGGCAAGGCGGACTTGTCCAATGGCATACAAAGCACACATCTCCTAGATCTAGGGAGCGCTCTCAGCTTTACTTACTTCCCCTACTTTCGAATTGACCTGATTGAGCGCATGTTTTCGGCTTTAGTAACGCCTTTGTTCCTATTCTATATTAAATGTAATTACATGACATTATATATATATATATATATATATATATATATATATATATATATATATATATATATATATCTTTCCCTCTCAGTCTTTCCCCACTCGCAGACATCAGACACATAGCACCTGACTACACTTCTATCTGATATTGCTAGGGTTTTTCTGGATACCGAGGTTAGTTAGTGTGAAAACAAATGATAATCAACACAACGCGAGGCTAAAACGTTATTCACACACCAAGAACTAGTAGCCGAGCAGTATTTTGTAGCTACTCCTCGGCAATCTCCACTCTTACCTAGGAGCCGAAACAAGGAACGGACCTCTCTTAAAAGGATAGCTAGGAGACGGTTCGGTTACACTTGATTTACCTTTTGTCAACTTCTGCAAGTTACCAGTACCACCCTCTAAGTCAAATAATTTTGTTTTCACATAAACTTACTGACTTATTTTTGGTGTAACTGTGGTTTACAATCATTGTTTTGAAAAGAAAGGATCTGGAACATTTGAAATATGGAAACTTTTTGTAATGGTTATTTATACAATTTATATGTGAAAAGGTTCACAAGTATTTAATGTTTTAAAGTTACGAACATTCCGCAATGTATTCATTAAGATACATGTATATGCGAGTGTGGATGCTTCAGCTCGCTTGCTTTCCAGAAACTAATGGAAATCATTCCTTTTGGGATTATTGTCTGATTCTAGAAAGTTTTTTATTTTGCAGATAACACAACTCAACCATCAGGTGCGGAGAGTGCTACTGTCGAAGTTTGGATTCCTGTGGTCGTGACTGTGCTAATACTTTGTGTACTGGCAGTGGTAGCAATTGTTTTCAGAAGGTAAGTAAGAGAAGTTCCTGTTTTGAATCCATCCCGGCGTCCCCTTGTGTGTGGTAATCGTGTTTTGCAAACACAGTTTGGAACAACACTTGTACGTATTATCCCCTCTCCCTCCCTCCCTCGCCACACGCTCCGACCATTTCTGCTTTCTTCCGTATGTTTTAGAGGTTAGTGTTTCACTGTGTATCGCAGCACTCTCTAAAACTATTACGCTGATACTAATCAAGAGTTTTACACGGTTATCGGTTGTCAGACGTCAGTGTGAGAAGTTTACTCAAGTTCCAGAGTGTTTGAATCAGTCCAATTGGCCAAGTGCTTTCAGTTTGTACATTGTATGTGTAGCGAAGATACTTCGCTATGTTTGTGTTCAGTACAGCAGCCATTCTTAGTACAGGCGCACTTTTAAAATTAAGGCAAGCTAGCCACAGTGAAGGGTCAGTTTTCACGTGCGCTCAGTGGCCACGTGATCGCGTGTTGAGCGCGTGATCTTTTGTATAAACGCTAAAGATAGAGTCTTATAATAGAGACTGAGAGTCGTCCCTCCAGCCCCCGAATTCTCTTCCTCATTTCTCATGTTCAGGATTAGTCTCTTAGCCTCTGGAGTTAAGTTGTTATATTGCGACCAGTGCTGGACCTGTTCAGTACTGGATGCCTCTTCTATTAGGAACTATGTGCACTGAGCTGAGGAGAAACTGTGATTCTGTATTGGATTAGTTGTGAACTGTGTTTGGAACCACTGAATTCGGACTTGGAATTAGTCTTCAGATAAACGGTGACGGTGTCTCATTTTAGTCACTTTAAATCAGAGAACTGTTGATGTAAAGTAGGAAGATACTTGTAATAGTTCGAAGTACTTTAAGAGATCTGATAGTTAACAGTACACCGGGGCGGTCGGTGGTCTAGTGGTTAAGAGACCTGCCACCAATGCGAGAGGTCAGGTTCGAGTCCCACTCGGGGCAGAGAATTTTTCCTTCTCGTATGTAACACCGTTCATTCGGGCCGATCGTCGGGGGTTCTCTCCGGGTACTCCGGCTTCCTCCCCCTCTGCTTTGGAAATGTTCAGCCCACCAAATTTGAAAAATAAATGCAATTCTAAATTCCGAAATTTAAATAGCTAAGCTGGCCCTTCGCACCACCTGACTGTACTGTGTGTACGTGAGCGTGTGTGTTGAGTTCAGTTCGCGGCGCTTTGAGCTGATTCAGGAAATTGGGTAAAGCGCCTATACAATACTCATTATTATTATTATTATTAGTCAGAACAGTTACGTAAATTAACGGTTATGTAAATTTTTACTCCTGGTTTAGACAGAGAGATAGAGCGTTGTTCATTAGTGAGACATACTCTAGTGTCAGGCTCCTTTGTTTCATGCCCAGTCAGTGAGGGAGGTTTCCCAGCTTATTGTGTAACACGCAGCACACACGCGGCCGAGTGTGTATTGTCTGTTCATTCAGTACCGACGGTCACTACGCAGAGTAAGGATTCACGGAATTGTCCACTCCCCGCTACTTTCAGCTGTACTGTCCCGTCCCACATTTTGCAGCTTAGTTTCTTCCCGCATTCTTTTGTTATTGTATATGTAGAGTAGTGTTTAGTAGTCTCTAGTTTGTTGCCCGACAAATGTTAATCATCACGCTCATATATTTTGAGCCGAATCTGTGTTGCCTTATTACATCTAACGAGTCATATGATCCGCATGTAACTTTTACTGGAATAAGTGAACACTCTGATTTTTACTCTCTCGTCAGTTGTTTCTTTCGAGAAATAGTGTAAGTTTGATGAGTGATTGAGTGCGTAGATGTGTGTGGCACGTAGGCCCGACAGTATGATGCAATACTCTTTCGCACTTCAGTCATCCTAAACACACATGTCAGAGTAGCTCACTAAACTAAATCTGTAGCGTTCCCGACAACCACGACGACCCCACACCCGGGGTGCTACATACGTATAGTCTTGTTTTTCTGTTTCTTACGGAGGTTACGCAGGAAAAATGTGAAAGTGACAGTAAAAAAAAAATTAGGCCCGGATTAAAATAATTCAAACCATCTTCAAAATGCATTACTTACAAAACAGACGGTATCCGTGGAGGACTAGTGTAACAAATTCTGATACCAGTAGCTAATTGATAGCTCCAGAACCAGTGTTATCTGGAGAGGGAAAGAATGTACGTGTAGCGTTGCCCGTTGAGCTATACAAAACGGTTTGCTTGACTTTGAAACTGTTCTTCAACCCTGTCCAGTTTGTTGTAATGTTTGTAGTTTAGTTCCATGGATTGTCTTACTACTATTTATGTGAAGTCAAGTTTTGAGCACTGTGGTATCCATGTTTTCTTCCGACCATTGTGTTTGCTTCGTGCTACTATTTAAGAGAAATCTTTATCTTCAGATGGATCAAAGCACATCTCCCCTCACGACGTAGGAATGAAAATGAATCAAGTGGACCTGAAAGCCATCCTATGCGACTGCCAGTCGAGGAGTTGCAGACTACCAACCACCCTGTTTGAGATCGGTACCTTGACGTGGTGGGGTGGCTTCTATGACTCCAAGACCCTGAAATCTATACTGCTAATGTATGTACACAGTGTTCTGTCTTAGTCATGTGGGGTCAAGACAAACTAAATCCGATCTATGCTCTCCGCTCTGCAAGGACTCTTGATTCACCAGCTGTCGTCATGTGCATGCTCGTCCTTGATTCTGTCAGTGCTAGTCCGTGTCCTAGAGCCTTGTTGGCTCCCTATGTCTGCAATCTTGTTGTGCCCAAAGTAAGATTCTTCATCACCCTTTTCTTTTCCACGCTAGGAGTGAGTGGTCAAAGGATACTATTATGCAAGTGCTCTTCTGCCGTTTCCAAGTCAAGTCAAGTTGCTTTATTCCTGACCCCGATAGGGGTACATGAATCAGTTGAATTACATACTCGTACATAACATCAACTCATTTGACACACACACGAGTAAGAGTAATCTAAGAGGAGAGGTTTACCAATGTGCGCATGTTCTTACCTGTAAATAGCAAGTCGTCTGTGTCATAAGTCGAAGAACAAGAACAAGAACAACATTTATTGCCATGGTCTTCGAAGAAGACGTCCTTGTATTCACGAGTATGGAGCGGGAGGGCTTTAGCACAACATACTGAGATGTGCACCATCACTAGTCAAAATGTACTGACAAGCTGACAGGGAAAAGAGTACGACAGTTAGAAACATGCAATGATTGGTTTCACATGGGTTTTATCCATAGATTTTCTTCTTTTGTTATTGCGTGGCAGGTTGACTGTGATTTATTATACTTATTGTCATGAAATTTTACATGTTTGGGCGAACTGGTGCAATGTGTCTGTGTACTTTATGTATGTGTGGGCTGTTCTTGAAATATGTGCAGTGGGTTCAGATTTGTTATTAGCAAGTATTTCACGTGCTTCGGTATTCAAAACCGATTGTGTGGAGCGGTTGCCTGCAGTAGTATAGTAGTATTCGTTAGCATCTTTCACCCCTTTTTAAAATGTGACTTACAGGACTCATAACATCTCAGCGTCATAGTTCACGAAAAGTCTTTTCCCTGATTGTGTAGAAACGAACGTTCCTATGTGTTTCAGCCTTTACAAGTCCCATTACTTGTAGATTGCCCCTCGTGATGATCTTTCCCAGAAACACGCGTCGTGTGTTAGCAGCACACGACTTCATGCTGATGGGATATCACGCACGTTAATCACACAAAATATGAAAAATTGATTAGCGAAACTATGCTGTTCACAAATTATAGGGAAGTGTTCTTGGTGACATGCAGGCTTAAGGACACAGATTGCGCGCTGGGTCAAGTTTGGTGTTTGTTTGAGGGCCATGTTTAGCGAGTGTGCTAGTCTGTAGTGAGTTTTTGTTGTGGGTGTGATGTTAGCATTTGATAGGGCAACATGCATGCCAGGGGGTAGCAAGAGGTGGCAAGCTGCCAGTGAAGCTGGGACTGTTTTGCGAACAAGAGAGGCAAAGGTGACATGAGTGGATATGGGTAAAGTCAGTTTCCTGGCCTAAGCAGAACGTGGACTAGCATTACTTCAGTGAAGCCTGAGGGTAAAAGAGACATTTAAATTCTTTATTAATTGCTGTCAAAAGTGTGCCATTGAATGGTTTGTGTGTGGTTTAGGGGTGACTGTGATGCCTTAGGCTAACAGGGAATATGTAGGCATTTTGAGGCTTTGTGCATTTGTATTTTTTGACCTGCAATATTTAGCTGAAGAAATCAGGCATTCAGATTTACCTTGCCGGCATGATTCACTTCACTCAGACACTTGTGCCGTTTGACCGAGAAGGAAAAAATCTGAACAAACACGACACTCATACAATGTGTTCATTTTAGGATCTTTACTTTGCTTTCCGTCACTGTTATTGGCCCCCGAACCCCATGTACCGTTTAAGATCTGTTGGAGACATTATATTTGTTAATGCGAGGTGTCTGTGCAATATCTAGGTTTTGGTTAAAAGGTTCTTAAACACCTTACACTTTTTTGTATCCTTACCAAACCACTTGTACATTTTATTGTATGATGATGTGGTTACAGTTGTGTTAGCTAGATTGTATGGTAAACCACTCCTATTTTTATTTGAGAGATGGACGTGGGATTTTTAGCGTGCACGCTTACTATTAATTTTGTGCCGCTGCGGTAAACGACACTGCGCGTGATTTCGACTCGATTTGGACAGGGAAACTCCAGCCAGATTCCAGGCCACCAGGGTTTCGAAACTGTGCCGCAGAATCCGCAGCGCATACAAGGAATAATACCCCCCCCCCCCCCCTAAAGAAAAAAAAAAGAGAGAGAGAGAGACACCCACCACCACCACCACAAAAAAGAAAGACCAAAAGAAGACAAAAAATGCGCTTGAATGTAGCATTTTACTGATAGGAGGAACAAGAGCGGAAACATCACGTAAACAAGTGCTTCTATTTATTACGTGTTGTTTAAGCTTGAATAAATACGGGAGCTTGGATAGCCGAATGGTATCAGGAGCGTTGCACTTTCAATGCTCGGGTCGTGAGTTCGAATCGCGGCGTGTTCCAAATATTTATGCTGGCCTTTTTCTCGTTGTCCCGTCTCTTTGATATCACCCTTATTTGGTGGAAAGGAACTTTAAACTCCCAAACACACGAACACCCTTGAATAAATACCAGACTGCATTTGTCGAAAATAATGTGTTACACTCGACGAGATCTTCCAAAGACATTCAAGTTCTAGGGGAATGCTGGTTTTTATGTGTGACGGCTAAGAGTATTATATTTTCTGGGTTTCCTGCTACCTCATTGTGACCATCCGCATTTTCCGTTCCTTCGGCTATCCCAAGGAACACTATGGTTTACTGCCACATTACATCCGCATTTTCCGTTCCTTCGGCTATCCCAAGGAACACTATGGTTTACTGCCACATTACATCCGCATTTTCCGTTCCTTCGGCTATCCCAAGGAACACTATGGTTTACTGCCACATTTCGTAAGAGTCTAGTCCTAGCGTTTCAAAAGGTCCTATTAGTTATTTATTAATTAAGGGCTTAACGCCGTGCGCCGAAAGGTCATAGAATAGCAATAGCATAATCCTCTGCAGGAAACTTCCCGATGAAGATTCAATGGTTCACACAGTTTGTCTGCAATGAAACATGAGAGCATTGTCTTAGATGAGGTGTGGAAATGCAACACGTCAAAATGGCCGCCATTTTGCGCCTGTTTTTCAATTGGAAATACTTGTCAGCTAGATATTCAAACACGTCTTCAATGTGCCTTTTCTTGTTCTTTTACAACTCATATTTATGTGCATTATTAACCGATCACTGCCTCCTTCCGTTAGCTAGTTTTCAGACAAAAGAGCATCGCTTCCTGCTACTATGTGCTCGGTGTGCCCGCTAGGGTGTGAAATGAACATTACCTAATAATTATTATGTCATGTGTTCCAACAGGAGGGGGACAGAGGGTGATTTGGGGCATATTAGAGTTGGTAGTACCACTGAAAAGTGCCAAAAATACCGGGCCCCGTATCGTAGTGGTTAGCACTTCGAACCATGGACCGGCAGATCCGGGTTCGAGTCCCATTCGAGGAAAGCGGGATTATTCCTACCTAGGTCGGCTCGTACCCAGAGCGGGTGTACTACGGGCCCAATGGGTGGGGGGGGGGGGGGGGGGCTGTTGCCACACAGCCGAGTTTCACCCACTTCACGGGTGCGACTTTGGGGGTGTTTCCCTTAGTATGACACGTCTTATGATGTGGATGATTACACGGCCGGCACCGCAGGTGCCGTAGTTCCCGGGCCTGGTTAATGCTGGGATATTTATGACAGGAAGCATGAAATGCAGCCCTGTCCCGCAGTCCCAAACGAAATGGACCTCCATAGCATCATCTTACCATCATCCTCATCTCCGTCATCATGCATAATAAAAATTGCCCCAGCTTCCGAGCTCTCCGTGGATTCCACCCATTACCAGGGAGGAATACCACAGGAGCTGGCATATGGTTGAGGCAGCCATTTTTTTGTGTCGGTGCTATATTTGTATGTGCAATTGGAATGTCTTGCTTTGAATGTTTTCCTATTACTGTAACACAAAATCCTTTCACTTTGTCTGTGAGCCGCCAATTACTCTGTTGCTTGCGCGGCCTTAAGGCCTAAGTAACAAACTAATTTTCACCTGTCTGGATGTTTATCTCATTTATACATAATTAATAAAAAAAATAGTTGAAATAATCTTGAATCCTCTGTCTGTGTGTGTGTGTGTGTCAGTGTGTGTCAGTGTGTGTGTGCGTGTGTGTGTGTGTGAGAGAGAGAGAGAGAGAGAAAGAGAGAGAGAGAGAGAGAATGTAAAAAAAAATTAAATAACTTTATTTGTTTACTTGAAAACAGTGGAATTTTTGGTCTTGCAATCAATTTTCAAACTTGTTTTGAAACCTTGAAGAACAAAAACAGAAAACGTGCGAACAGAGAGACAGAGAACCGCGGACAATGTTTCGCAGGCCTTGCACGCTATCGGTGCATGGGAAACAAAAGACCAAGACTGGTGACTCGTATCGGCTAAGTGCTGTTTCATGAGTTCTTGAGGAGCTTGAAACCTTGCCTGTGGGATCAAGAGATCCATGGTTCGAGGTACTCCACAGATGAAAGAGGCTGCGGAGTATAGTCTTGACTTTGCACCTGTCCTAGTGTCATTGTCGGTTGTCTGAACGGATTCGAAGAGTGACTAGCTAACAGGCTAGACGAGCACATCTAACGTCACGATGCAGCACACCGTCTCTCTCTCTCTCTCTCTCTCTCTACCGTGTGGGATGGTCCAGGGGAAGTCATCTATTTTTTATATAAATATGCTTATTCGTCGCTTTCTTCTATTTCAGTTTTAATGTCTATAATGTAGGCCTATATAATCCTTAGCTTACTTTTACTCTCGTACTGTAGTCTAGCCACGGCAAGGTTGCAAACTGGCCTTTTGGCCAAAATCTTCTACCGCTGGAAGAATAAAGGACTGTCCTTGTCCTTGTCATTGACACTGTAGTGTGTGTGTGTGTGTGTGTGTGTGTGTGTGTGTGTGTGTGTGTGTGTGTGTCCGAGGTGGGGGGGGGGGGTGATGAGGCGGGTGGAGTGGGCGATTGTGGGCTGAAGGGGCATGAAAACGGAATGTGTTCTTTCTTTGTTGTTTTTTTTTTTTTTTTTTTTTTTTCGTGAGGCTAATTTTGACAGCCATTGTTTCATGTATGGTAGCAGCCGTGAGTGCCATTCATTGGCGAAAGGACAAAACGATCATACACGTTCAATGGTTCATGTATTCCGTAGAACCATGCTGTGCATGAGACCGGGTCATACCAGGCCCCTATATACTGATATTTTTGTTTACAATGCTTGTATCACTGTATCCCTTTTTGTTCCTCTTAGTCCCGCTGGCCCTCTCGCCACCCGTTCTAACGCGTCCCAGGCTATCCCTGTACATCAGCCTATGTTCCCTTTGGCTTGCCGAGTGGAGTCGTCTATTAGGTGTAACCAACATCTTCAGGAAGGATTCAAAATACTTCATCTGTTAGGGCAATTATAATGGATTGGACAGGCATAAAGGATGCAAAGCAAAGAAGGAATAAAAACGCTATAATTAACCCATGATCAATATCCCCCCCTCCCCCCTAAATCTGATAGGACGCACTGGTACAGAGCATTTGTACACAAGATTATGCTTTTGAAAACTACTCATTTTACCGATAGGAGAAAATCATGAGGCGGTTTCTTTCCTAGTGAAAGCAACGTGTCTTGTGGCTTTCCTTTTTATCAGGCTTACTATCTAGATCTGCACAATCAGTCAGCATGGTAACACCCTTCAAAATGGCCGGATCTAACAGAGTTAACAAACAATTGAACACGTAAGAATCCTCTACCCATCCCTCTATCAGACTCAGTTGCACTATACGCAGAAACCGTTTTCCAGCTTCCATCTGGCCATGCACCCAGTTTGCCTGACGATTGACTGACCTTTGGGCTGGATTGGGCCTTCATCAGTGGAATTATGGATACGCCACAGGCATTCGACACATCCGCCCTCCCCCTCGCCCTCCCCCTCGCCCTCCCCCTCCTCAGCGGTTGTACGGTTATAACTTTAGCAACAAAACATTATTGTCCAGTAGTGAAATTAGTTTTTTGTTGTTGTTGTTTTTCGTGTAATAACTTAGGTTTGTATTTGGTTGGGCAAAGAGATGATGCAGCATGATCAAATGAATATGTGGAACAGAGTAATCGCATTGGAAAGAGACAACAACTCCATTTGAATTCCGCCAACCGCTGTGCAAAACCAAAATAGCGTATGTGTCAAGTGAATGTTTCTTGAGCAAACACACTTACGAGTTTGCCCAGACAGGTGAAGACCCATCACTTTTTTACTTTTTTTTTACGGATATCAGCGAACTTGCACTTGAAGTGTGTGTGTGTGGGGGGGGGGGGGGTCTTGGAGGAACATCTTCCAGGTTGATGTCGGCATACTCCGTGTTGCTCGTGTCACTGAAGATCACGTGATTGTCCGGCTTGCCGGCGAAGTCCAGCTCAACGTACGTCAAACCTTCGGCGTTCTTGTGACGTCCGCTGCCATCTCCCTAGAACGGTCAGACGTCGGCAGGGAAAATAGAGTTCACACAATGCTTTGCTACACTGACATGGGTAGAGGGTTGTGCTTACGGTGCGGAGGTAGAATTACCAAAACACCTACCACTTATTGCACTTTTTTTTTTAAATAGGCTATCCTTCCTCCTCCCCCTCCTTGATTACTATAGTTAGGATGATGTCTCGCCCTCACTGTGAGAATGAACGATACAATACGAAACCGGCAGCACCAGACCTAGTGGACCTTTAAAGAAATCGTTAAACACCAGGTGCACCATTGCGCCCCCTGGCATTTATAGCCGCTGACATTCTCGGTGAGCACGTGACATAGCCACAGGCAACTCTGACAGCACTTAAAACAGACACGCTCGGTCGCTCCGAATTACTGACTCTGCGCTGGCCTACATTCCTTCTGCGGGCTGAACATGGACATGACGATGAATAAGCCAAGTGTACAGGGGCAGGGGTAGCCCTTGAGAATCGAAACGACCCATTTCAGTTTTAATGCGAGGAGGTATGCCGGATACTCGGTGACTTTGTTAAGAGGTCCCCTTAACCACACACACACACACACACACACACACACACACACATCGTACGCGTTGTAGTAAATCAACTCAACAACATGAGAAACCATCGTAATAGGCCATGGCAGTACTACGGAGATGCAGTACTAGCATGTCGTACTAAAACCTGCCCGGGCATGGCAAACCTTGCCTAGTCGCACGGTTTTGCAGGAATTGTGTTCCAAGCCCATTTCATATTAATACTGTCGCGATCCCTCACCACTGATGCTTTCTCGTGTTGTTCAATTCATAAACGAAGCATTCATGTACATGCAGGACCCCTTGTAAGCATTATATGCACGCAGGTGCACAGTCATACCTTATGCAGGGGCACTCATGTTCCCGCAGGGGCATTCATGTACCTGACACATTTCTCTCACCAACCACACCGCATTTTGTCTTCAGGTGTTTTGCCCTTATTATCATGATAGTGCTTACTAATATTGTGCATTCATGTACATACAGGGCCATTCGTTAGCATTATATGCACACAGGGGCATTCGTGTTCCTGCAGGGGCATTCATGTACCTGACACATGCTGTATTTTGGGCACGTCATATTCCTCTGTCATTCTTTGCTAGTGGTCACAAACTGGGGTAGCTTCACTAGAACGTTGTTTACAGTACATATTTAGTCCAAACTCATTAAAAATTGACGTTTGTGTCTTGATGAAACAATAAAGTAACAGCATGAGCAAGGACGGTTTGAAAATGCTTGTACAAAAAGAGAAATTGCAAAAGAAACGGTAAAAATGGTGGTAAAAATGGTGTCAGAAAAGGGAACTCGACAACCTGCTATCCAAATCTGTCCCGTGTGAAGTCAGTTAACAAAGCTGACTCGAAATGTTTATCTTTACATCATAACAAGACGTTAAATTATTTAAAAAAGAACGGCTGAAGATACTTTTTTGTACTGCTGGTTTAGAAATTGCAGGGAATGTTAACGGTAACCGCGTTACATGGCGTGTCACACTCGATCGGTATCGAAGTTGGCTGTCGAAAGCCCATTGTAAACTCGTTTCTGTACCTCAAACCTCAAATGTGGCAAGTTTACATCACAATGCGCATGTTTGCTGCAGTTTCAACAGCACTTTTGCATTCCTGGTTTATTTAGGTCGCATATTGTTCGCCGTGTCACAAGTGAAACGTTAGTTACCTTCAAAGTTTAGAGACCGTGTCCGAACACAAGTTTCGAAAACAGCAGCTCAGAACACCGTATTTTTGTGTACCCAAGGTCATACTTGCTGACTGATGACGTTTTACACATCAACAGCGAAATTTCTGCGTTTCTGAGCCCGAAAACCGTTACGTGTCACGCCTTTCTTTCACCGGTAACGATGTGACCGGCGCGAAAGACGATCGCATGTTGCCGGTATTTTGGAGTGTCATCGGCTCTGTGAAGCGACTTTTTGCAATCGTCGGTGTTTCAAGGTAAGAAGAAATTTTTTAACTTAGTTTTTCACTCAATATTTTGGTGATATTTTGTATGAAATCACGCGCTTCAGCTTAATTAACGATGTGGCAGTACCCATTCCTTCATGTCTCCTCCAGTCCTCCCATGAAACGTGTGTGACGTGAAAAGTGCATTTTAGCCTCTAGTGACCACAGGAAAGATATGACATAACCTCCGTGAGAGGTTTTGTACTGGAGGTGTCTGTCTAGTAGCACACTTTTATTGATTCTGAACAAATTCCCCGGGATGGTCAATAATGAAACATTAGTAAGTTTGTTTCACGGGACACCCGTTTTTCACAGAAATCAATGCACGACCTGTGTCGCGGTAATGGTTGTTACCCAGTGCACCCTTTTTATAAGAAAAACGTTGATTGCCTTATCAGTAGTGCAGTTTTTTTTTGTTTTTTTTTTTGCTTTCTTTGCATTGCTATGTAGGTTTGCATCAAAACAACTATTTGAAAATACATCTTGAAAGAGACAATAAGGTTGAAAATAGGTTCTTGGTTGCAGTGTTTCACGGGACAGGTTATTTGTGTGTCCCATGTAATCATGTTACTGTTTCTGGTTTACCTACCTACAAGTAGCAATATGCATTTTTTAGTGTGTTGGCAGATTAGGAAGAAATTAAATGTTTTGCGCTGTTAGCAAATTTCTTTTTTTAGTTCCGAAATGTGGCATTTAACCTGACCTGGTAACTGTGTTTCACAGGACGTGTATGGTACGGAATTACTGACGACACCTTGGACGGAATAATGGCGTACACAAAGTATACCTTTCACGCTTAATGAAAGCGAATTTCTTGCCTTGTAAAAGTAAGTTAAGCTTATTTTCTGTGTTTATTAAATGCTTAAAACTTGCGTCTTTTTTTCAGAACTCCCAAGGTGGATCTTTGTGAAGGCAGTCTTCACTACTGGCCGCAGGCAGACTGAAACCCTCTACTACGCCAAGGTAAATGAGTTATATTTTAAAATGTTTTTATTAACAACTGCACGGCTGTTTTTATTCTTATCACAAATGTAGACCCCAAAAAAGTTCTCAGTAGTGCTTTGTTTGCTTTTTTTTTTTTTACTTCTTTTCTTTGTTCTAAATACATTTATATTGATACGAATCTAGTGTATATTCCTGCTGTTGTATTCTGTGTGTTGTAGGTTCTTGAGGTTGTGGATGCAGAAGGCGAGAGAGAATGTTTGCTGCACTATCTTGAGGAGAAAGATGGGGTCTACATTTGGGCTGATCAGGCGTGGCATCCAACCTCCAACCTCCATGATCCAGACAATAGTGGCACAACCATCACTGACACCTGGCAGAAGACTCGCGTTTACCTTCAACTAGTGTAGGGGGGAGGATGTGTGGGCGAGCGCGTTCAGGAGAGTGACTGTGTCTCAAGCTAATGAGTGCACGTGTCACGTGTAACAAGGTCACCTTTTAAGAAAAACATCTGCTGGTGACTGTACATTTGCCTCCAGGGACAAGAGTATTGGTGACAGTGATGCTGTTCTGATGTGCTATATGTTAGGGAAATTGGGCAGAAATATATTGTTTTTGTTGTGCACTGTGAAAATTATCAGTATGCAGGTCACTCGCGTTACCGTGTCACATGAGTTGTGTTTTTATTTTAAGTATCGGATATCAACCAAATTTACCAAACTTGTTTTAGGCAGGTGATACAACACCCCTTACATACACAAATAAAGATAAAGTAAATTCTCCATAACAGTGCTGTGTTTTAGCCAAGTACGTGTCACAGTGTAACGCGAGTTACCTTTGGCAAGTGGAAACGTTTGACAGCTCACTGTATGGAAACCAGTAAGGCTGCTAATAAAGAGCAATGACACAAGTGACAAACCAGAAGAAAAGAGCTTCCTGTGTTGTGTTTTATTTTTTTTGGTCTGTTCCCTGTTTTTGTGACCACTAGCAAAGAAGTACTGTCCTGTAAAACACATTTCCTGTTGTCTTATCGTGATATTATTATGATAGTGCTTACTAATGATGTACATTCTACACTACACAGAGAAGCCTTCACGTTTTCTTTCACGTTTACGCACGAGCACACTGCGACTCCGTACTGTCAGTTATTATTTTGTACGATGGCTAAAATCCTAGGTGACTAAATTGATCTACGACGCGTTCATGTAAAAATCAAACATAAAAAAAAAATCGGAAATTTGTTTCACATTCCTGTTCCACCACGTATCGCGACACGGGATACCAGAAAACACTTACAAAGCAGATTACAGTCATCAGCATAGTAGCTATGAGGTGTCTGTAAAATTCGCGCACGTCGCGCTACTGCTTCGAGCCTAATGCGTCTTAATACTGTCGTGATCTCTCACGATGCATTCTCTGCAGTGTTGTTCAGTTCATCAGCGATGCATTCATGTACATTGCGGGGCCCTTGTTAGCATTATATGCATGCAGAGGCACTGACATAGCCTATGTAGGGGCACTCATGTTCCTGTAGGGGCACTCATGTTCCTGCAGGGGCATTCATGCACCTGACACATGGTGTGTTTTGGGCATGCCATTTGTCTCACCAACCACACTGCATTTTGTCTTCAGGTGTTTTAAATTTTTTCTTCTCCTTATTATCATGATAGCGTTTACTAATAATGTGCATTCATGTACAGGGCCATTTGATAGCATTATATGCACACAGGGGCACTCGTGTTCCAGCAGGGGCGTTCATGTACCTGACACATGGTGTGATTTGGGGCATGCCATTTGTCCATCCAACCACACTTCATTTTGTCTTGAGGTGTTTTGTCCTTATTATCATGATAGCGCTTACTAATAATGTGCATTCATGTACATACAGGGCTATTTGATTTATTGATGCATTATATGCACACAGGGGCATTCGTGTTCCTGCAGGGGCATTCACGTACCTGACAATGCTGCGTTTTTATGCACGTCATATGTCCTACAAACCACATTTCCTGTTGTGTTATCATGATATTATTACGATATCGAAAAGTTGGGGCACTGGCCAGTGATGTGACCTGTCATGTAAATGTTTTCTGGTCTCGCCGCCGTTTCCCAATACGTGACGAAAAACACGTGAAACGCCAATTTTGCGAGTGTTTCTCTGTGTGTGTGTGTGTGTGTGTGTGTGTGTGTGTGTGTGTGTGTGTGTGTGTGTGTGTGTTTCAAAATAACGTGCAAGAAATGTAAAGTGTGTATGTGATAATTACTGACAGTGACGCACACTCACACACACACACACACACACACACACACAGAGCAAAAATCGTTGTTCAATTCCGCCAAACTCATTCCACTCATCCAGCCCATAGAAGCGTTCATTTGTGTCCGGGCAGGACCGGAGAGCAACCACGCCCCGGGCAGCTTTTAGTACAGAGCGTCTCGGCAGTACGGTCGCGGTGTCTTATGAGACCTAATAGCGTTGCTGAATTGATATACTACCAAGGGCACGGTGGAGGAACATAAGAATTACCTTTCTGACATAGCAGGATGAGGCTAAATTACAGGGATGCGTATAATCACGTTCGGTTTCACCGAGCGAACCGCCGCGTGGCGAGGCGGCAGCGCGAGGGGGGACGCACAAACCCATGACGCGTTTGACGTCATTGGTTTGTGAGCGGGCCTGAATGCCCCTGGATATAGCGCGGACCGAGTTGAATCCCAAAGAGGGCCCTATTGCAAAATTACAAACAAAAACGGATGAATAAAATAACAAAACTGTGCGCGGTACTGTCTTTCTTTTTGATCTCTTTGTCGTGTAACCGGTAGGGTGCAGCTGCACCTCAAGTGAAGGCAGCTGTCCCTACTAACACGTTCATGGGGGACGGATATCAGCGAACTTGCACTTGAAGTGTGTGTGTGTGTGTGTGTGTGAAAGGGGGGAGGGGGTAAGGGATCTAATGACACAATAAACTCTTTCATTAGACACAGAACCCTGATGTAAAATGTAGGGTCCCTCTTTGTTACTTGTTTGTTTCCTGGTCATGCTGACGAATCAGCAGTGTGACCTGGGGTTGGTTTGTGTAGCAGGAAATAACACCACTTTCAAGAGCAGATTCAGCACACCAGATCTCTGTGTAGCGAAAATATTTCGCCTGCCCGACGCTATTACACGGGATATCACACACGCGGACACACACACATACAGAGAGAGAGAGAGAAAGAGAGATGATGATGATGATGAAACTTTATTTATCAACGGTAAAAGTTTTGACAGAAATTCGCCAGTTTGCAAACTTGCCGTTGCTAATACTACAGAGACTATCTACTAAGGAAAAAAAGGGAGCAAGATATAAAAGGTATTATGCACTAAACTACGAGAGAGAGAGAAACAAAGGCCTTTCAGTTCAGTCTCTGAAAACAGGGGTAACAATTCCACTTTCACATCAACGCCAGTTTTCATATAATCAGTAGAATATTTTGGTGATTTCTGCAGCCCAGTTGGCCAAATTCCAACCAACGACTATGAAAGTATCAAATCAGTGGGTATTTCCCATCGTATCGATCTGGTTTCCTTGTGGGCGTACAGTCATTTCTCCCATTGCACAGTAATTCTCTTGTATTGGAACAAACCGTCCGGCTGAGAACTAGTTTTGAAAGCGTGCAGAAAAATTCAGAACAAAGCTCAAACTATTGACAAATAATCCGTTTTTGTACTACTGCAGTAAGGGTATACTCACAATGTACAAATCATCCATTCTGATACAAACAGTTTGTCAGGCGGGCATTACAAACACTGTGATGAATGCTAATTTGTATGTATGCTCTAATATAGAGCGAAAAACTAAATCTGTATTGACCCTGTCTGCCATTTTTAAAGTATACATATGACTGTTTTCGAGAAAAGGAAAGTCAGTTTGTCAGATACACACACAACGGAAAGGAGGCGTGGGAAATAGTGTCAACGTTTTTGTATGCAGTTTCGTTTTGCCGGATTCTTACAAGTCAAAAGTAGTGAATTTTTTTTAATGCCTATTAAAACACAAATTCTCTTTTGCTGTTGTTTTGTTTGATATAGTTTATCAGCTTTGGAAATGATCGGCCAATAAAATTTGAACAATAAATGCAATTCTAAATTCCGTCAGAAATTGATGAACTGGCCGTTGGCACTACATGATTGTAATGTGTTCGTGTGATGGGTTCAATTCGCGGCGCTTTGAGCTAAATCTAGAAATCGGACACAGCGCGTACACAATACACACTTATCATTATTACATGTCCCTTGTTTCTCACACAATGTGTCAAACCTTTCCAGTATGTCAGATCAGAGTTGTAATTCACGTGAACTATGTGGTGTTTTCATACACTGGCTTTACAGTTCTCTCTTGTGCTGCAGTAGTAGCGACATCTACAGGCCGCTGATCCTGATTTGACCTTTGACCTTGACTCATATCAACGTAACCGCCAGCCCCACTACCCTGCCCCATGTCCATGTAACCACCTGAAGCAGCTGGGGGACTGTCTTGGTCTGTGGCGTCTGTATGGCGGGTGCTGGTGGTAAGAGGAGTAGGCACCATGTAGCCATCTGATCCAATCCGGGGACTCTGTCTTCTGTCAGGCCGGGGGACAACGACTCCACCTTGGATAAACATGTACATGATATCAAATATCAAATGATTAGAAGAAGCTTTGTACAGTTTTGTTTACTCGAAGCAAGGTTCCTCGCTTGTTTCAGTAAAGTTATATATTGTGATTAAAAACAATATATAACGCACACGGGTGATATTTCCGTTTTTACTGCCTTCGACACGACTGTGACAGAGTTAGGGTGAGTTTTTATGGCTTAAAGCCGCACAGACTCAGGGACAGAACTACAGTTGCAAGTCTCAGTCAACAATCAGTTTTAATGACACGGCCACTTTACATTTTTCTCTTTTCCAGATCATTTGTGACCCTCCACCACGGAATGAGTCTTCTTGTGCTATTTGTTACAAGACGACTCATTTCGTGGTGGAGGGTCACATTTTCTCTGTAGTTTTTATATTCATCAAATTTAGTACGGCAAATCGATTACAGAAATACATTTTATTTGCAACCCTTTAAACGAATTATTCTATTTGGGCTTTTTGTCTGAAAATCTTGTATCAAAGATCCTACGCATATCCTCTACAAGGCGTGATCAACTCGTGAACCACGAATCTCATACGAAACATTTCTTCATGTTGTTCCACCTCTTGTAAGACATGCCGTCAACGAAACTTTCAAAATTGATTATAATAAAAACTTTTTTAAAAGACCCCACAATCGATACGAATTTTACAGTAGTGTACCCACCGCTGCTCCCTCTGACCTCGTCATACATATGACCTCCACTTGACCTTGACAGACGTCGGAGTTCAATCAGTTCTCCCTCCGCGTCATTTTCGTCAGTCTCAATTGGCTGACGTGGACGTCTTGTGGGGCTCCGTCCTGAGGTAAAACACACACGGTTATCACAAAATGTCAATGTTCCATGACGACGACGCCGATGGTGATGATGATGATGAAAACGACGGTAGTGGTGATGGTGAAAATGACAATTATGACGATTATTAGGATGACCAAATAATTATTGTGATTTTCATTGATGATATCTAAGTACTCAGGAAGACAATTTTATTGTCACAACATTTCCATACAGTTATCATCAACCCCCCCCCCCCCCCCCCAAATCGACTGTGTTAAGATGATTGAAAAAAATGGGGCTACATTTTTTTTTTTTTTTTTTTTTGGCCATAGAGTGTGTACCTTTCCTTGCACATATGATGTTGACTGTGACAACAATGGCCACGAAGAGTATAAAGCCGGCAATGTTGAGACCAGCAATCACGACATCCCTGTTCAGTTTCGGGTGGTCGTCGTCCGTTGTACCTAAAGATCATTAGGATGATTAGGTCGAAATATGGGATGATACAAGGACATACAAGGAGTATGCTCGTCGTCGGTCCAAAAATCGCTGGTCCAAACGCTGATCGACAAGGAGGAGGTTGAGGTTTTTAAAGCCGCGCAAGCCACAAAGACCAATTTGCGGCTGAGTGTGCCTGCACTACATGAAAAAAACGTAATAATAAATGTAACGTTGGACAAAGGATGCACACTGGTCTACGGGGCAACATAAACCGAGGACATGCAGGAGACGCTGCACCGTCATGCTAATTTATCGAACTCCCGGTTAAAAAAAGCGTAGAAAACAAATAACAATTACAACTGGGTAAAACAATGACAAATACTAAGCGCATATACAGCAAATATTGCAACTTATCATCTCCTAGGCGCAATAAACCAGTTCGCAGCATATGCCCAACATCACTTATTCCTAACCACTGGTAGTGCAGACGTGAGTGAGAGGTTATTCAGAAGAAATATAGATGAAAGGGCCGAACTTAGAAATCAGCTGAGAGATGAGAGGAAGGACAGAGGGGCTAAATTCGGGAGGTTTTAAAGAGAAAGAGACAGGCGAATGGGCTGGTGAGGGATAGAACAAGAACAAGAACCTTTATTTTACAACGGTAGAAGTTACAGGCATATTCACACCAATTTTAAAACTTGCCGTTGCTACACTACATGAGCTAATACTACTGAAAAATTAAAAACGAAGAAGAAAAAGAAAGAAAAAGAAAAAAGTAAGGACAGCACACACACACACACACACACACACACACACACACACACACACACACACACACATCATACCCCATCACCCATACACAAACAACATCACGCATGAATTATTCGCACGCACCTATGCAGAACATAATCGTAAGCGGAAATAATGTCATACTTTCTATAGAAGTGGGCGAAAATGACGATGAGTTATCATACACAGATAAGAGAACGTTATTTATATTGCTGAAAGGTGAATGTGGGTACATGGCGCTAAATAAAATGTAGTGACGCATGTGCAGGTGAAAAGCAGTGACATAGCCATAGCAATGACAATGAGCAGCTCATGATCTAGGATACCAAAAAATTTATGAGATCCTTTTTAAACGATGAGAGCGAACTACTTGTTGTAATAAGAGTGGGCAAGCTGTTCCAAAGAGTAGCACCCGAGAATGATAAGCTTGTTTTAAATATATCTATCCTTGGACGTGGGGTAATGAGGCGTAACCTGGAGTTTGGGTAACGGGAGTCTGAAGTAGTAAAGAGATGACTGAGGTAGTGGGGGAGAAAACCATTAAGGATTTTATACATGAAAACGCCTTTATTAAAAAGAAGTTGTTTTGAAAGAGGGAGTATCTCTAGATTCCGAAGCTTCTGGTCAGTGGATAAGGACGGGTCAGGTAGGATCAGTTTTGCTGCTTGTCGATGTAGGGAGTTGAGTCTTTTTAGGTGTACGTCACTGCTTTCATCCCATATGGTAGAGGCGTAGTCAATATGAGTCTTGATGTGGGCCGAATAGAATAACTTTCGAGTGTCTGTGTCAATGAAATGTCTCAGCCTTGACAGTAGGAATAAATTTCTCGATACTTTTTTGCAGACTTTATTAATGTTAGCCTGCCATTTCAACTGGTTGTCGACGATTACACCCAGTAAACGGTGTTCATTGACTTGAACAATGGCCTGGTTATGGAGAGACAAACTGAGTGCAAGTGGGTTGAGCTGATGTTTCTGTCTCGTAGTTATGATCATGCACTCAGTTTTGGACGGATTAAGTACCATGAGGTTACGTTCACACCAGTTGGACACTTCATCCAAGCCCCGCTGCAACCGTCCGCTAACTGTGTTGATGATTTTGTTGGAGGTGTGAATGGTAGCGTCGTCAGCGAATAAGTCGCATGATACTTGTTCGTGGTTAAGGTGTAACGGGAGGTCGTTGATGAATATGCAGAATAAGAGGGGTCCAAGGATGGAACCTTGGGATACTCCTCGTGTTACTAACCCGTTTGAAGAAAAGGACCCATTGACGGTGACCTGCTGGTGTCGGTCGCTAAGGTAAGATTTGAAAAAGTGGGACGCCTCAGGCGCCTTGGGAGGCGTTTGGATTAGACTCTTAGGACAATGTAACGGAGAGCTGTTGGCCGTAGGGACTAAACCTTGATCAGCTGACGAGGCGTTACTTAGATAAAGTGTAAGCTTAGTGAGAAGAATGTTGTGGTCGACAAGGTCAAAGGCTTTCCGTAAATCAACAAACAGGGTTCCAGTTAGTTCTGAATTATTCATGGCAGATAACCATATATCCGACAGTCGTGCTAGGGCTGTGTGACAGGAGTGCTTTCTCCGAAAACCTGACTGGTGAGGATGGAAGAGAGAGTGCAGCTCAAAGAATTCTGTCAAATGTTTATGGATATATGCCGCTCCATGGGTTTTGACAGGGCAGAAAGTAACGATATCGGACGATAGTTGTTTATGTCAGCCAGTTCCTTTGTTTTAGGGATAGGTATGACCTTTGCTTTTTTTTAATTCAGTCGGGAAAACGTTTTGTTGAATATAAAGGTTATAGATATACGGTAAAGAGTCGATGATATATGGGAGTGATAGTTTTAGTATTTTGGGGCTGATCTCGTCAGGTCCTGCAGATTTTTTATTCGGCATTGAATTTATGAGCCTACCGACTTCATGTACCGCTATTGGGGGAATGACGAACGGATCACAGCCTGCTGTTCTTTCTTTACAGAACTGGACAAGTGTTTCAGGACAGGTGAAGGGATCGGTATCTTCTGGTGAGGGGGCAAGGGATTCGGCAATAGACAGAAAGTGTTTGTTAAAGTCGTCTGCGGTCAGACAAGAAGGGATAGGAGGGCCTTTTTTGTCAGCGCTTCCAGTCACAACAACCATGGCACGCCATACTGAGGACGCGTCTTTGTCCTGTTTGATAAACCGATTAACGAGAGCTTTCTTTGCTCGGCGGACTAGTGATCTGACGCGGTTTCGCTCCTGTTTGAATTCACTGAATCGTTTTTGTTTCTTCAGCTCATCCCTGACTTTCATGGCGGCTATCATTTCTTGAGATAACCAAGGTGTAACAGTAGTATGTTTAACTCGTTTACGGCGTAACGGCGCATGCAAGTTTAAAATCTCTAAAAATATTTGGTACCAGGCCGCAAGTGCGCGGTCAGGTTCGTTCTCTTGGAACACGTGGGAAAAATTTGCATCACTGAGATCCGAAAGAAAGTCATGTTCGTTGAATCGTTTAAAGGATCTGTATGTAATGTATGTGTGTCCACCCTTCTTGGCTTTCGGAAGGTTCGCTGACCATGTGCAACTAACTGGGAAGTGATCACTGATGCTGAGACTATGTACAGTTACATTGTTGACCACCGCGGGCTTATTTGTATATATATGGTCTATGACTGTTGACGATGTTGGGGTGATTCTAGTAGGATTATTAACAAGTTGTTTCAGTCCCAGTAGTGTAGTAGTACAGTCCCACGCACTGTGTGGCTTCAACATATCGATATTGAAGTCACCCATGAGGAGAACGTCAGGACTGCGCGAGCAGGCCTTGTCACACATACGTAGAAAATGATCGTACCATTCGAGAGTTGCAGCAGGGTTGCGGTACAGGAAACCAATCAGTAATGTGGGAGAATGGGAAGTTTTCAGCTCGAGCCAAATGCACTCAAAGTCTTTAATTTCTAAATCTGTTCGTCTCTGCACTGAATCCAGCAGAGAAATGTGTATATAAACAGCTAGCCCTGTCTTGCCCGGCATACTAGGATCGCGTCTGATGATGGAAAAATTAGGCACGTCGATTGACAAATTAGTTATGCGTGTATTGTGGCGTGTTTCAGAAAGACCGAAGATATGAAACGGCTCGGGCTCATTCAGAAAAACACAGATATCGGGTATTTTATTGGCAAGGTGATAGACATTTAAATGTCCGATGCGCAGTTTTTGTTCACCTATCGTACGATTCATCTTTGATGACTTTGAAGTACAGGAAGAATGGATTGTTCAGAAGGTAAATAAAAAAATGTATTGACGAATGAACCAAGACAATAATTGAGATGTGAACTCGCAGGTGGAGAAATCTAGTGTTCACTAGTCTTGATTGGACGGAGTAAAGATGCACTATAAATCAGTGAAGTGCACAAACAGAAGCGTCAGTGATGAAACAAAATGAATTTGTTTAACAAAGTGTTTATAATAAGAAGCAAATTTTTTCGCTGGACGAATTGGGATTGCCTTAAGGTATAGGCACAGATAGAACACTTCGGCGGAAGTACTAATAAAGTAATGTATGCGGTGCAAAGTAGTAGTTCGTTCCTGTGCACAGACAGTAACTGCACCGTGTTCACGATTAAAAAAAAGGGTCCCACAGCTTATTTAAGTCCTAAGTTGAGACACCTCGGAAAACTGTCCGTTCTGGGAAGAATAAAGCCGAAGAAGCAGAATAACAAGCAGTTCCGTGACGGCACGACGTTAACTGAAGTCACGTGTAAGCTTATTGATACACAATACGTGTCACAATGACCAACTGGAGCACCCAGAACAACAGTAAAGTAACGCTGTCAGTTGGAAGGATACTGGAAGGAAATGCCAGTGCCTCCACAATAGAAATTAGGTACAAACCGTCAAGAAAAGTATTCCAAATCGAAACTTGAAGCGCAGAACAGGTATCCAGATAATTATATTTCAAAAACTGGAATCACGTATACACACTGCGGTAAAACTACATCAGTTGATAGTTGACACAAACAACCAAAATGAAGGTCGATATTACGTCACAGATATAGTAACTTTAGCTACACACATCACTGACAACTGAGATGCTAAACCACAGAGAGGTAGGAAGGAAAATTCCTTAGTTGCCGATGAAGACAACATGCCTGGGAGGCAGTTGGAGAATAGACTGCTCCAACACGGAACCTCCCCGCCGTGAGGCGGTTTGGGAAAACAACGCACCAGATAGGGGTGCGTTGTGACAGGTGTTCAGCAGCACCAGCAGGGCGCTGCGAACAATGCCCGCCAGGTTGAAGACCAGGTGGGGAATCCAGTGAAGTCGGCCTTCAGAAATGACCCTCAGATGTCTCACTGGACCAAGGGTCAGCAGACACCCGCTTACTGACCTCCCCCCGGAGGAGACTTTAGGAGAGCAAAAGACAGGTGAATGGACCGAGGGAGGCAGAAATAAGAGTAGAGAAAGAACAAAAGGGGTGGGCAAGCTTGGCTTAATCAGCCCCGCCGCGTGAAGGCGAGCCCGCTGGTCGACAAGAACATACACGTACCTCCAACCGAAGTGATGCAGCTAACGGGACACAGGAACATCACCTCGATCAACTATCGTACTCTTGTCTCTCAGAGGAACGGCATCGGGTGCTCTCAAAACATCTCACTGCAACTGCTACCGTCACACAAGAAACAGCATCCGATGAGCACACCAGGCACATCGTCTCATCCACCACTGACCGAGCCTTTGAAACTGCATCCTCTGCCATGTTCAAAGGGGCGACGTTTCAAAACTGCACTTTCAACATCCACGTTCCCACTCGAAACGAATGTGATCTCCCCCCGGCAAAAAAACAAAACAAAAAAACGCTTCGATGACCGGAAGCAGCTGCCTTAACTGTGTCGTTTGATTGGTCGTTTGTTTCTGCCTTCGTCATACCGCCAATGAATGAATTATTATTTTTCATGTTACAGATTTCCAAAAGTTTTCATTGTTTGTTTGTTTGTTTATTTGTTGTTTTTTTCCTTGTTACTCATTAAAATTTAGAACTTGTTTTGTCGTTTTGGATTGAGCTTGCGTTTCAGGTTGCAAGTTACAGGGGGACTTTTTTTCGGTCGCGGAGGAACAACAACTGCAATGAGACCTTTCGGCCCGAAAAATCGTCTACACTTACAGGAGCTGTTTGAAACGCTCAAACGCACCACAAACACTCAAATACACGACAAATTTACCTAAAACTATGATAAAGCCTTTACACCACATCACTGTGTTAGTTACCGACTCGTATTTTGATCCACGGCGCGAACTGTCCCTTCGCTAAAGCTCAGGGGCAGATCTGCGCCATGGATCAAAATACTCGGTAACTAACACAGTGATGAGGAAAAATAGCTAATTATAACACCTGATCACCTGTTGAATAGCTTCATGTTACATCTGTACAGAACTTTTGTTTACAGATTTTTTTTAACATAAACCGTGGCACATATAGTCTATTGGAATGTTTGATCTGAGAGCTGAACTGAAATTCCCGCGCTAACAATACAGGGAGGTTTCAGCATCCTGTTCACATGTCTTGCCTCCCGGTACATATCGGCTGGGTCTGGATAACGACACCACACACGTCCATCGCACAGAATCTACAGCAAAACTGAGGAAGCCTGCCCACTGTCCCTAATAAGGCTTATGTCACGTGGGAGACATTTTCATCCGAACAAACGTCGAACACGGCTCAAACACGAGCCGGAAAAAACTAGAGCAAAGACATGTTGTGGTTGTATGTCAGACGAGAAACAAGTGGAAACGCCGCGTTTGGTCGTGTTCGGTGTTTGTTCAGACTAAAACATCATATATACCGACAGTGCGGACACCCTCGCCTGCCGGGCTAACGTTACGGATGGCCTGCACCTAGGAAGATCAGAATTACTTAGGTGTCTGAGACACACACTGCACAAGAAAATGCTCTGTCACAATTCCATCGACCGCCCGCAGAACAGACAGGCGGGCAAGGGACAGCAGGCGACAGTCGAAGCTAAAAGGGCAGGACAGGGCCCGTGTGAACTATGGCTGGCTTTCAAACTAGAAGCAGGTGCAGGGATTGTGTGTGTAGGGGGTTGGGCGGGGAGTGGGGAAGTCTAGTGTGCATGCGTTGGAGAGCGAGAGAGAAAGAGAGAGCGCATGCCTTCATCATGAGGGTTGTTGCATTCTGGTTCATTACAGACCGGGCTACCTAGAACATAAAGTATTGAAAGGTTTATAAATGATATAAGAAAATAATCGTAACAAGTCATAATAAGCTGAAGGGCATCAAGCGGAAAGCGTGTGATGTGTTTCTCGAATTTTAACCTTTGTCTCTTTAAAGATTGTTTATGTCTCCTTGTTTTAAAGGACAGTTTCAAAGCTGAACAACCCCTCTCTCTCTCTCTGCTTATTCTCCGCCTTCTTATATTTCATTTTTAAGTGTCTGTAATGTGTATACTCCTAAGCTTTTAGTCTTATACTGTAGTCTAGCAACGGCAAGGTTGTAAACTGGCCCTTTGGCCAAAATCTTCTACCGTTGTAAAATAAAGGATTGTCATTGTCATTGTCATTGTCTCTCTCTCTCTCTCTCTCTCTCTCTCTCAGTCTCTCTCTCTCTCAGATTTTCAATATTTTAATCTCTCAGGTCATTTAGAAAGAAGAGAGATCTGGACGACAACCAGAGCAGATTCTACAGCATCAGCCTACCGTTTGTGACGAACAGTGAAAGTTTTAGACGTCCAGTGCCCGCTTCATTGGTAACATTGAGTGTCCATTGTCCCTCGTCCTGTTTCCTCACGTTGTCCAGCCGGACAGTCAGCACCAGGTCAGGTGGAGTGCCCGTTACGTTTACACAACTAAAACGGTTGAAAACATGTAACCATGGTACTAATAAAAAATAAAATAAAAAAGACTTACAGACCAATAAGCGTAATCGACATTAAAAACAACCGCTACAGCAGAAATGCGTAACAGACTGGAGCTTCCTTTAGGTTAGTCTTCCTTATTAGGCTCTGAAATGTTCGCTTCGTTGAGTGCGACTCATCAGGAATAGCTCACATAGGGAAATGGGTAGGGAAAAATCCCCAGCCACTTGTGTGTTTTTACCTGTTAGTTTGTCATTTCAAAAAATAAAATAAAATAAATGAATAACCTAAATGCAGAGTGCAAGAGTACTTATTCAAGAACTCAAGAGCAGTGTAAAAGATAGTTTGAATATTTCCACAAATATAGAAATAAGGAAAACTCAAAGTCAGACCACCCTTATTCCTATGCTAAAACAGGTCAGTCGAGCACTGACTGAAACCGTCAAAACACGCGTGTAAGACGTACACCACTGCAGTGAATATCAGTTAACAAGGAAAAAAGGCATCTGTTTTTAAATTAACGAGGAAAAAATCTCTGAGCAATACCTGGATCGGTTTTCAAAGGGCAGGTAAAGTATCTTTGTGAATCGGCAGTCTGTAAACTGCTTGGTGTATGACCTGATCCTAAAGGCCAGCACTGCGTCTAGTCCGGACACGACTGTTTTGTTCACTGGTGTGTTGGTAAAAACGGGTGCACCTGTAACAGAAACGCTCGAATCCAAGAATGAAAACGACGAAAAAGTAAGTACCAAATCACTGAATAACTATACCGTCAGGGCCCGTGTGAACCAAATCAACATAGGAACAGTCTCCAACACGACACTGGAAAGATTACTGAGATATGGTGTGGGGCACATAATTATGGGCTTTTCTGAGGGCAGAGGTATCATCTTGAACTGAACTGAACGGAACGGAACGGAACATAGATAGCATGAAAACTTACAAGGTGACGCTAAAATCGTGACCGTTTCCTTCATTTTATTTGCTCGCTGAACCTAAGAATTTTTTTAACGCCTGGCTATCAGTTCCAAAGGCCTCAGCGTGAACCCGTGTCTCTTTCTACTTTTTTGATCATCAGCCTTCGGCACTGTAAAGATTCTAACGGGAGTGCTGGGGAATCTGCGGTTGTAATGCCGGAGATCACTAGATGATCAACTCGCCCGAGGCATTCAAAACAGCCTTTAAGTTTTTTAACGTAGTCTCGTACTGTGTTGCGCCATTAAGCTGTGTTCATGCACCATCATGGGTAAGTCACGGGAGGAGAAGTACTTTCACGTGACAAAAGACATGAGAACGTGCTCAAAAGCCTTTTTCTTTTACAACTACATTACATTTGTCATGATTGGAATGAAAATTAATTGAATTATTCATTAAAAATGATTATTTTGATCACCTGATGAAGGTCCCATTGGCCCGAAACCATGGTCGTGAGCGACTAAAATCATCTATACATATGGCCTGGGTCAAATGGGGGTCCTGTGAATGTTGAGATACCCTTCGATGTGTCGGGTGTTTCAGTCAGTGGTAGGTCCCTCCCCCCTCCCCCTCTCCCTCCTGTGGCTTGTAGTCAATGTAGGACAAGGCAGACTTGTTAAATGACGTTCACACATCTCCTATACCATCTGCTAGAATTAGGTAGCGCTCTCAGCGGCTTTACTTACTTCCGCTACTTTGACACTGACCTGATTGATATGAGGGCGGGTTTTCGGATTTAGTGACGCCAGGTGAGGGAGGTGTCAGTCGGGGGAAGAGGTGGGGGCAGGTGGTAGTAGTTGTATCAGTAACAAGAACAACAAACGATTTAGCAGACTTACACTTTACAAGCAGTGTGACCGTCTTGTTATCATCAGCTTCCGGTACATTACAGCTGAAGTTCCCGGCGTCCTCGCATGTGACGTTCTCAAGAGTATAACTTGTATTTTGTTGCGTGTTGTTTTGCTTGTTCAGAGCGGTTCCGTTGGGCAGTTGGATAACTGCGTTGTAGACTTGCGGATATCCAGGGTCCCAAGTGCACTCCAAACTGACAGAGTCACCCTGTGAAATCAGATGTGTTGTGTTGTCTGATGCACCAGAAAATATAAACATGCTGACACGCGGAGGGTCTGAAAAAAATAGATTGGATTAAAAGAATATTGTGAATGCACATGAAAAGGTACTTCAGGGGCGCCGGAAGATGTTGGGGGGAGGGGGGGCAGAATCTCGGAGGGGGGAACGTAGCCCGAAGAAAGTGAAAAGCGGGGGGGGGGGGGGGGGGGGGGGGCGATCAAATGCTGCGTAGACAAAAAAACCTTTACGAACCAGGACGTTGCCCGAAAGAAGTGAAAAGCGGGGGGGGGGGGGGGGGGGGGGCAATCAGTGGAGCGGACAGCCTTCGGTCCGCAAAAACAGAAGTTCTCTGTTGGGTGGGATGAGGGGGAGAGCACTAAGAGGGGTAGGGGGAGAGGTAGGGGAAGGGGGGCCCCCCCCCCCCTCTTGCCATAGTCACCTGATTTTCCAGGGGGGGGGGCAAAAAGACACTCTTGCCCCCCCTGCTTGGGTACAGGGGGGGCAGCTGCCCCCCCTGCCCCCCCGGTTCCGGCGCCCCTGTACTTTGATGATCTCTCTCTCTCTCTCTCTCTCTGTCACACACACACACACACACACACACACACACACACACACACACACACACACACACACACAGAGCCAGCAACTAAGAAGTTACATTATAACTTAAGTCAGGACGGACACGCTCATGTCCACACACAGATTGCATTAACATGTTTGCAGTAGTTCTACGATATTCAAAACTATTAGAAGGAAGCAGCTGAGAAGAACAGAGTAATGAATACTTACAAAGAACAAAAACGGAAAAGTTTGAACTCAGTATCCTGCCTGTAGCTTCATTCAACGACCACGTTCCAGAATCATGCCGTGTAAATCTCATTGTGAAGAAAAACTCGGTGCTAGATGTACACGAACAGGTTATAAGATCCCCGATATTTCGATGACATGTTCCATTTTTTAACCGTATGCTGCAGTGGACGGCGTCTCCGTTTTTTATGCGAATCGTGATTTGTTTTTCGCGCACATCACAGCCTTCAGGGACAATCCGGAATGGAATGTGGGCGATGGTGTTTTCTGTCACGTTGGCGACAGGCGACGTGGTCCCGTTCACGGTAATGTTGAAATGACCTGTCAAAAGAGGGATTCTGTATTTTAGCTAGGTAGATCAGACAACATTTGCACAGCTTCACAAAATGTATAATAAATGCTGATTTGCTAATTGTTTTAAACAGAAAACTATCGTTAGTTAAAGACAGCTAACTGATTGCGTTTTTGAGTATAGCAACGTATTCAAATACGTACACTTCTCAGAATCCGTCGCAGATGAGCAAAAAAAAGCAAGAACGCCAAAAACAAAACACAAAAACCACGTCTTTCCTCCGGTCATTTCTTTCGTATGTTGGTAGACGTATCTCCCTCCTATTACTGCTGTTATTGACACCCATTCACAGTACACAAATGAGATCTGTAGTTCGTGCAATTCAAATATATACTCTACTTTCTCTTGCTCCATAAAAATCTTCCGTGTTTAGTAGGCTTGATCACGCCGAGTCTCAGGCACGCAAAGAATAAAATCCGGTTTCATACTCATCTCCCTCTGCATGGGGAACATTTTAGTTTAATAATTGGTTACCGGCCCTCAACCATTTTTAAGCCCTATGATTAACACCCCCTCTCGCCCCCCCCCCCCCCCCCAAAAAAAAAAAAAAAAAAAAAAAATGTAGAGAAATATTTCAAGAGATTTGTGAAAATCTCGACCGGTTTTTGAGCTTCGTGTAAAATTAATAACACCGTGCGAACTTTGTCCACATAATAATAATAATAATAATTGGTATTTGTAGGGCGCATTAATTTTCTTTCAATAAAACTCACTGCGCCGATCACTCGCTCACGCTCACGCACATTATACAACGATGAACGAACACACACTGGTGAAACTGACTAGTTAGAAAATTACTGGTGTAAGTTATCTGTGGCCTCACGCCGTTCTAGCAGCAAAGACCAGCACGCGGCTGAGGGAATTACTGGAAGGCTTTGCAGAAAAGAAACGTTTTCAGATTGCTCTTGAAAACAGAGAGTGTGGGTGCATTCCTCAGACCTGCAGGCAGAGAGTTCCAAAAGGCTGGAGCGACAAAACTGAAAGAGCGCTCGCCAAAAGATTTCAGGTTGCGCTTGGGAATTTTGAGAAGCCTCTCGATCGACGACCGGAGGGTTCGCGACGGTGTGTAGGTGAACAAACAAACAAACAAACAAACAACATACGGTAGTTGTTTTTTGTTACTTAATCAAAATAATCTTCCTAACTGTGTACTCTAGCATACGCAGCCCCCTCTGTCCCGTGTGAAACACAGAACCAGAGATCGACGACTGCTGAGTGGTTTGAACTAACTTGAACACAACTCAGTTTCTAGTAATTGTGATGCTGATAGTCATACTTACAGTTGGTTTCGGCATACAGCGACGGGAGAAGCAAGATTCCCCAATATAAACGATGGAATATTGCAAACATACTGTCGATGCCCACCTAACCATGAGACATTGCCAAACGTGTAACTGATTTTAACTGAGTGAGATACAACGTATATGATGTCATATTGTCCCCTCCACCCTCGCCATACCCTTTCAGAAACTTTGCCTATTGGACAGCTTATATTTTAAAAACATATGACACATTTTTTCTTCCGTGTACTGATTTCTTCCTCCTTGATTTTGTGAAACCCAAACGATCCGGATACCAGCACGTCCATTACAATTTTAGAAAACATTGACAAGACAAGTTTTGTTCTCGATTTTTCGACGGCGGCAAAGAGCCTTCATCTGGGGGACACACCAACATACGTATGAAAGTGTAGCGAAGACAATTCACTATCAGTTTGTGTTCAGTACAGCAGCCATTCTTAGTACAGGCGCACTTTTAAATTGGGTCAAGCTAGCCACAGTGAAGGGTCAGTTTCACGTGCGCTGGCCACGTGAGCGCGTGATTTCTTGCATAAAAAATAAAGATAGAGCCTTATAATAGCGAGAGTTTCCCGCGCTTTCCTCAGTCGCTTTCTGAGAGTCCCAGAGTCTGTGTGTCGTCCCTCCAGCCCTCCAGTCCTCCTCCTCATTTCTCATGTTCAGGCGTAGCCCCTCAGCCTCTGGAGTCAGTATTTTGTGACCAGTGTTGGACCTGTTACTGGATGCCTCTTCTATTAGGAACTATGTGCACTGAGGAGAAACTGTGATTCTGTATTGGATTATTTGTGAACTGTGTTTGGAACCACTGAATTCGGACTTGGAATTAGTCTTCAGACAAACGGTGACTGTGTCTCATTTTATTCCCTTTTAACCAGAGAACACTTTGTTATAATAAACAAGGAGGAACGGCCCCGTCCTACAAAGTTGTTTCTCCAAATTTCATTTTATTTTGTCTGTTTTGTTGTTATTGTTGCCGGTTCTCCCCTCTCCATGTTCTACCAATGACACTAGATCCTCTACGACCTCGACCGATTAGTCACGTGACTGGGGGTGGGGCCGGGTGGGGGGAGAGCGAGAGAGAGAGAGAGAGAGTGGGTGGGTGGGTGTTTAGGAGTTTAACGTCCTTTTCCACCACGTAAGGGTGATATCAAAGACGGGGCAACGAGAGAAAGGCCAGCACAAATATTTGGCCCAAGCCGGGATTCGAACTCTCGACCCGAGCATTGAAAGTCCAGCGCTCTACCATTCGGCCACCCTGGCTCCCCAGAGAGAGAGAGAGAGAGAGAGAGAGAGAGAGTGAGAGAGAGGTCAGTTCCGTGAACTAAACATTTGACGTCAGCCTCAGGCAGGCCGTCATACACAGACAGAGAGATGACGTCAATTCCGCGAACTAAACATTTTGACGTCAGCCTCTAGCACTGCGATCGTCTGAGGAAGCTTGTTTATGTCTTGTGATTTCCCTGTTGGCTTTGTGGCTTCCCCGATTGAATTATTTTTCACATGAAATCTGGAAGATCTAGAGGGCTGGTGAAGGCAGTGACGATACTTGCTGATTTTGTCTGGGAACTAAGCGTTTGACGTCAGCTTCACACTGGTGGTATGACAGATGATGCTTGTGCATGTCTTGTGATTTCCCTGTTGCTTTTGTGACTTCCCTGGCTGAATTAATTTTTACATAAAATCTGGAAGATCTAGAGGGCTGGTGAAACGTGGACTAGAATACCTTGTATTGTACTTATGAAATCGAAAATTTGGAACTCTTTTGACCGGTGCTTCTCGCAGAAACTTGAAAAAGTTATATTTATCTAAAAGTTCAGTTATTCTAAATGCTAAAGCTATAATAGTGCAGTAGTTCCTGTCATATGTGCAGTTGTCACACTAGACAAAAACGCCAGGACGATAAGTAATTTGCAGTAGTCTTTTCATAGATATTTGATCTTATGTGCAAACCACCCCTACCTCGGAAATATTTTTTTTACACAAAACCAGTCAGAGCTACAGAGCTGTAGTACGAATACAGGCAGTGTGATTGGGTGAACTTCCAAAGTCTAGAAAATGAAGGAATTTGAACAACTTTTTCGAAAACATTCGTAACACGACCGATTTTTTTAAAATCGGCGATAACTCTTCTGAAAATGCGGCAGGCTAAAAATCGTGAAAAGTAGGTCTGGAAAAGGTGATTTCCCATCCCATTTCCCAAAGTGAAAAGGCCTCCATCGAGGTGGTTTAGGAGATAGCCATCATTACATCCGTCCACACACACACACACACACACACACACACACACACACACACACACACACACACACACACACGTCTCACAACTCCCGCCAAAAAGAACGCAGCAGCATAGTGTGCACGTCAAGTGTCTATGACGCAGGTTTCGTTACGTCACTATGTGCGTGAAAGTATGTATTGTGTGGAGAAACGTCACAGTCTTGTTTTGTATCACTGAAACTTGCTGCTGCGCGCAGCAAAATCTGCCCCGTCTCATAAAGTTGTTTCTCTATAGAGAAACAACTTAAAAAAGGAACTTCATACTTGTAAGAGTTCGATGTACTGACTCTAAGACATCTAATAGGTAACAGTACTAATCGGAACAGCATAGCCGCTACGTAAATTAACGGTTATGTAAATTTGTATTCCTGGTTTAGACAGAGAGAACGTTTCCTAATAGTTGGAAAGACTAGTGTCAGGCTCCTTCGTTCCATGTCCAGTAAGAGAGGGAGGTTTCCCAGCTTCTTGTGTAACACGCAGTACGCACGCGGCCGAGTGTGTATTGGCTACGCGCCGGTATTAGCTTCCGGGGCATGTAGTAACAAGTCGGCTAAATATAGTAGAAAATCTTTGCCCCTTTTAAAATTTGTGCGCAGAGTAAAAAACGGCAATCTGGTGCTTTTTGTTGGCTTTGTAAACAAGTTTCGTGCCAGGTAATAGTAAAATTAGGGAAAAATGAGGCTGGCTTGTGGACTATTTGTATTCATGCGCGGCTGGCACAGGAGCCAGC
>JACVVK020000214.1:162500-210000 GCA_018292915.2 Batillaria attramentaria | reverse complement strand
CTGCGGTGCCGGCCGTGTAATCATCCACATCATAAGACGTGTCATACCAAGGGAAGCACCCACCAAAGTCGCACCCGTGAAGTAGGTGAAGCTCGGCTGTGTGGCAACAGCCTCCCTATTGGGCCCATAGCACACCCGCTCTGGGTAGGAGCCGAAAAATCCCGCTAGGACTCGAACCCGGGTCTCCCGGTCTATGGTCCGAAGTGCGGCTAACCACTACACTACGGAGGCCGGTGTCCATTTCTAGCGGTTCTCCCTCCCACTCGTTGTAACACCAGTGAGTGATGTATTTTGAGGGAACAAATGTCTTTTTACTCTAGCATAATCAATTAACTTAACCAGTGGTCTTACTCATAGGACCCTCCTGCCTGCCCGCTCGCCTGGCTTGCAATCCAAAATTGAGGGGCCAGCTATGTATGGGAGAAGGGAAGCAACTCGTAGTCAAGCTACGTTCCCTGTCTCTAGTTGCCTAGGTATACGGTAGGTTTTACACCTGGTTTTACATAGCATTTCAACAAAGCGGCCCTTTCACCTTGAGGGTGTCAAGGTGAAAGGGCTTTCTTTAAGGTTAACCAACACAAATATGCTTCTTTGGAGTCTGATAATGAATGAACACACACACAAACACACACACACACACACACACACACACACACACACACACACACACACACACACCAAAAACAGCGCCGATCAGTTCACCCGTTCTTGAGAAGTTTTGCAGAAACACACACAGACACGCACACAGCCACACAGACGTACAATTGATCGCAAAAACCCCTTTTCCTATTTCGTGGGTAGGGGCTTAACAAAATAAAACAAAACAAAAGGATACTTATTTTCAACAATTCACATTCAGTAGTTTACAGAACCGTCATCGGTGGTTCCACACCCGGCCACCAACGGTGGTGTTGGGGGGAGAGCACGAGAGGGGGTGTGTGTGTGTCGGGTGGTGGGCGGGGGGGGGGGGGGGCGCTGGAGTTGTTGGGGCAGCGGTGGGGTAACGGGGGTTGGGTGGGTGGGGGCGAGGGGGGGGGTCAAGGGGGAAGGGGGTTGGCGTTTGGGGGTTTTAACGTCCTTTTCCACCACATACGGATGATATCAAAGACGGGGCAACGATGAAAAAGCAAGCACAGATATTTGACCCTAGCCGGGATGCGAACTTACAACGGTGGGGATTGCAATCCAACAATCTGCAAATCCCGATCATCTACCAAACCCAGTTCAAGTGCACATACAGACGCCCTAATCTGCTGCATGCATCTGCTCATACTTATACCCATCAGTGTTTTTTCGGCGGTCTTGCAGGAACACCTTGCAGGTTGATGTCGGCATACTCTGTGTTGCTCGTGTCACCGATGATCACGTGATTGTCCGGCTTGCCGGCAAAGTCCAGCTCGACGTACGTCAACCCTTCGGCGTTCTTGTGACGTCCGCTGCCATCTCCCTAGAACGGTCAGTTAGTTAGTTAGTTAGTTGAGGCTTAACGCCGCGCACACAACAAAGTTAAAGGCTATTTGGCAGCTAACCTAGTCTTCCTGTATCAAGTGTTGAAACTTCAAAGTCCAACTTATTCCCTGGGTGCATGTCACAGTGTGTTTCTGTTTTAGTTTCCATTCCACGGCCCCTCCGGTTTGAAATAGACGTATTTAACGTGTGGAAAGAGTTGGCAGGGAAACAGTTAAACTGAAGTGGACTTTGTACAGTGCCTAGCGGCTTCCTACATACGAGAAGTGGGTTGTGAGAGAAGTGAATGCCAGGCTGCATGATTTGTTGCGCGAAACTGACTAGGGGTTTGGGGTGTGTGTCAGTGGCGAAGGGGGAGGGGGGGGGGGGGTAGGATCAGTCAGAATTCGGTGTTGTACCATCGAGCAAGGGGCGATGGGTTAATCCTAATATCATTGTGAAAGAAAAATTGTGGAATAAGATATTTTGTGCATGCTCGAACGGTGCAACCAGATGGTGATGCAAAGAAACTGAAAACAAGTATGTGTGTGTGTGTGTGTGTGTGTGTGTGTGTGTGTGTGTGTGTGTGTGTGTGTGTGTGGATGTGTTTTCTTAAATTGCTGTTACTAGAAGCGGCCTAGAAAGACTGATGCAATGGGAAGTCAACTGAAACAGCCGGTCGGCCTAAAAAAAATCGTAAGCACCAGCTGCGCCATTATTCCGGCTCCCTCAGCTAGCGATTACAGCTGACATTCCTGCTCCGTGTGCTCCACACGTGACATTGCCCGGCAACTGGTAAACAGGCACTCAAACACTGACACTGACACGCTTTAATTACTGAGCAGAGGTAATAATAATAATAATAAATTTCATTTGTATAGCGCACTTCTCAGATACAGTGACTCATTGCGCTAACACACATCACTCATACACATTCACACTATACAGACAAACACGTCAATCAGTACATATTACACATCACACAATACAAAGACACATCAGTTGAAAGCCTGTTGAAAAAGGTGCGTTTTCAGTACAAACACTCCGGTTGACTGAGAGGCATTGAAACCACACACACACACACACACACACACACACACACACACACACACACACTGTGACACTTGTGTCACGGGGCCTCATTAGGTTATTTCCGGTAATCAAGTAGTGTAAAAATGTGTGCAAACTGTTTCACCGACGGTGCTGGAGTATAGTAAGTACAGCCTCAGTGTACTGATGACGGCCAAACCCCTATAGATGTCGCACATTGTCAGTGCACGACACACGTGATATATCAGTCAATATAATGATGCCGACTGAGTGAGTCAGTTCAGCATGTGCAAGCGCCATCTGCTTCCGTTCACTGAGTCCGCCCTAATGGCCCTGCGGTTACACTGGAGTCTAGCAGCACTGCCGGAATTCACAAAGCGGCCGTCCCATTGCAAAATACTAGCAAACAAACTGCGTGAGTTCGTGCGGAGTAATATTACGTTTTGACGAGGGCCGGGAGGCTATTATGGAGGGAACTCGTACAGGCCTATTTTTTAGACGATTAGGGTTCGGGTTAGGTTTAGGGGTAGTTTTAGGCTTAGGGTTAAGGTTAGGCTTAGGGTTAGTGTTTGGTTAGAGTTTGAACGCGCTATCGGGCGGAATCCCATGACCTCAGGTGACGTCCGTCTAAAAATAGACCTGTACGAGTTCCCTCCAAAATAGCCTTCACCTTTTGATGAGGTCATGCCGGCCAGCATTGCCGAGAACTTCCGCGATGGCGCAACTGAGTCACAGCTTTGTTTCCTTTGTTATCAGAGAGGGGGACAGCTGCACCTCAGTCAAGTAATGGGGATAAACAAAGAAGCAAATGGGGACACTGAAGACTTTTTTTTTTTTTTTTGGGGGGGGGGTGTTGTTGTTTGTTCGTTCGTTTGTTTTGCTTCAAACATTGGTGTGTGTGTGTGTGTGTGTGTGTGTGTGTGTGTGTGTGTGTGTGTGTGTGTGTGCGCGCGCGCGCGCGCGCGCGAGCGCTGACTCAGATAAGGTGGATTTACTTCAAACGAATCGTGGCGAAGAGTCGTGAACCGGCGACAACACATCTCACTTTTTCATCCCCATCTGAATGAACGGTCTGACCGATACCAGGGCGTGCCCCAGACAGAAAATAATCAATTCGGTTTGGCACTGAGCCGGCGACACTACAGTTTGCAAGGTCACGGTCAAGACGTTGTATACTTGATTGATCATACGACTTACAGCCTCGCGCAATCCTACAATGGGAACACGGTACTCATGTTTTGTTTTTTGTTTTGTTTTCAGCTATACTAATATATTCTATAAGGCTGTGGAAGATTACCCACACTTGAAGAGTGTCGTCTGGCATGAACAAGGGCGGAGTACTGCTTCGGTACTCTAGCCTGACAATGCAAGGATTGCTTCAAATCCTTTAGTTTGATCATGCGCGGTACACGTATAAATAATCGAGGTTAAAATTAGGGGAAATATTCTCAAAATTCAGTTCTGAACGGACTGCAGGTGTACAGGGACTCAAGTATTCTACACAAGAAGAAGAAGACATTAAACAGAGACACTGTGTTAAACGGTCATGTGACAAAAACGGATATCCCGAATTACATAATTAATGTAGAAGTTCTCAACACAATACAACTGTTCGTCAAATAAAGTTTTGTTGTTGTTGTTGTTGTTGTTGGGTCGTGGTTGATGTTGAGATTCGTTAGTCCTACTGATGTCACAGTGACTTTGCATCTAAGTGTTCGTCAAATGAAGTGTTGTTGTGGTTGTGGTTGATGGTGAGTTTCGTTATCGGGCCTTACGTCACAGTGACTTTACATCTATGTGTTTTTCGGTCTGTTTGTGCATTTGTTTGTTAGCACGACTATCGGTCAGACTGTTCGGAGGTGTGTATGTCTGTCTGTTTGACTGATCTTTGCTTGTACAACTGTGACAAGCACACACAATTCGCTGCTGCTATCGAGACATACAGACAATAAAGCCACGATACGCCTTATAGGGCTGTATGAATTTTGCACGGCGTAGATAAGGTTCACAAATTCACGAGCCACATGTAATGATGAATAATGTAGTACACGACTGACACGATACGACACACACGACTACCAGTGAACAGGACGGAAGAAACACCGATTCATCCTGTGTGCCATTTGCGGCAGCGGTCGCCCCTACAAGAGGAAAATTGTTGTGTATATGAGTCATAAACTGTTGATGATGAGAAATTAGTTTTAATGTCTGTGTGATAATAATTCGTATAAGTCAGTATCGGTAATGGCGGGCATACGTATCGATAGCGCTGATTGCAATGGTCGGAGCTTGATACACGTATCAGTATTCACCCCGGCCGGCCTCCACCACCCCCCCCCCCCCCCCCCGCCCAACACCACCACCCCCGTACACACACACACACACACACACACACACACACACACACACACACACACACACAAACACACACACACTGATACACACACACACACACACACACACACACACACACACACACACACACACACAGACAGTTTTAGGGCCTAAATTTTAATGCGTCAATATGAGACAAGTCATTTTACAATCTGCATGTTCATATACAACAAAAGCAGTGAAATGTTCAATGTAGAAATGAATTAATTATGAATATACAGAAAGTATTCACAAAGAGTATCCCACTGTATTTCTCTACCAGATTTGTTCCGTAGTTTACAACAAGAAAAGAGAAAACACACACACAACGACTCATGGAAAGTGAAATGAAGATCTTATTTGTTGATGTGCGTGTGTGTGTGTGTGTGTGTGTTGACTACCAAGGATTGTGTCCTGCGACAGCAGAGCAGGGGTGCCCCACCGCCGGGCCCCCTCTCCTCTTATCAAAAGCAAGGGGGCCCAAAGATATTCGGGCCCCGCTTCCAAAAATCGAACGGGGGCCTGGGCTCGCAGGGCCCCGGTGGTTCCTACGCCCCTGCTTATCATACATTTCACGTGCGCGGATGACTGGGTGTAAAAAACAGTCCGTGTGTATGAGCGCTGTCGGTGCCTTCACTGAAAATCATGGTATCTATCTAGGTGTCACATCTGTTCGTCAGGTCTAGGCCCCACAACGACTGGTTGAAAGCGAACAATTGTTCTCCTCTTATTCTGTATCAGTAGCTTAGTTTCCGACACACTAGTTGTCATTTGAACCTCGTCCTTGGCTCATATCAATGTAACCCCCTGACGACTCAGGGTGATGGGAAACTTCCGCGTTGTGTGTGCTGGTGGTAAGAGGAGCAGGCACCATGTAGCCGTCTGACCCAACCCGCGGACTCGGTCGTCTCTCAGGCCGTGGCATCACCATTCCACTTGGACGGACTAAAGAAAACAAGATGGCCACCAGCCCAATATGTTGTTTCCATTCAATGACATGCTGTAGTCACAGTCGTAGTCGTTGTGTCATGTATGCAGCCCGCGCGCACACGCCGGAACGCAAGCTCTCTGACATCAAGCATGCTGACATAAAGAAAGTACTGAAAACCCTTATCGTGCCTCTATGCACTTGCAAAAACCCAAACACATGAGGTCGTGTGAGCTCGCCTAGCTGGTTGACGTCACAACTTTTTGGCGTATGCGAGGTTCTACATGGGTGAATGAATTCTTGTAATAAAGTCGTTCCCCTTTGACAGAGTTACTTCCCGCAGACCTGACTGACAGACGATTGCTTACTGGTATCGGAGAAGAGACCCTCTCTCTCTCTCTCTCGCCTTAGACGCGCGCTTGCGCGCGCACGCACGCCCCCCCCCCCTACACACACACACACACACACACATTATGCAAAGACCTTGGAATCAGAAAGACGCGTCACTCCTGCCCTCGTAAGAGAGACATATAGCGGGACAACGCGAAGAGTTGTCTGCCCGCATTAGCGCGCATCCTAGATCTGGCCCCTATAGTGACAGCATGGCGGAAAGTGGAAAGCGATCACAAAAGCCGGGCATGCAATTGTGTTCTGCGCCGAATTGTTCAAATAACAGACAAATATAAACGGGGAAATACTTCTTTTGGTATTCCTGTTGAAAAACAAACATTTTTTATTTCGCTTTCTTGTCAAAAAAAAAAAAAAAGACCTCAAGTGGTACGTGTGCATGCAGTGTAAACAAACAGTAAACACACGCGGCTGACGCAGATACAGCGTAATGTTTTTTTCCCTGACAACTTTACAAATCACGGTGACTTAAATTGTGCTAGCGTCTACCTGCATCTAAATTCAGAACACACACACACACACACACACACACACACACACACACAGAGAGTTGTCACTCATACGGCGGCAGGTACGTTCATCGGCACTTGTTCCAGTTCACATACTGTTGGGGGGAAATCTGTAGGTATGTACAGAACTCTTTTCTTAAAAATCAAGAGGTTTGCATGCAGTGTAAACAAACAGCAGTAAACACACGTGGCAGGCGCAGACATCAGGTTTTGGTGTTGTTTTTGTTGTTTTGTTGGCGGTGGTGTTTTTTTTTTTTTTTAAACTTTACAAATAACGTTGACTTGAACTGTGCTAGCGGCACGTTGCACTGATACACACACACACACACACACACACACACACACACACACACACACACACACACAGAACAAAATCATCCGGCTGAACTTCATTCTAACCATTGTAAAACCATATCACAACATAGAATCTGCTGGATCGTCGGTCGCAGATATGATTAATGCTGGGTTAGCAGGAAGTATTCAGCGGATGCGTCCATCTTTGGATCTCTCGCACATTCGATCTTTCTGTGTTCCGTACTAGTTTTACTTGAACACATCGAACGAAATGCACTGCCTAGCCTACGTACAGCAGTGAAAGCCAAACTAGATCTTTCGTTCGTCCTCCGGAACTTTGAGAGTACCGTCTTATGTTTTCCATAGGCCTAAAACACATGCGAAATATATGGGGGGAGACCACCTGTCAGTCGCTGACATCTTCGTTTTTGCCGTTTATTTTGTTAAAATGTTTTACGGCGGCTAGTGTAGGGTTGGGTCAAACAAACAGACTTTTTACAAGCATGCGGATTCTATACTAAATTTACGCCAGTCACACGTCGTGGATGCGGCGATTTTGGTTTTCACGTGTGATGCTATGTGTTATGTTTGGGAGAAAACATAATCTTGGCTCCAACTTTGATACCGATCTTGGCTCCAACTTCGATATCGTAGGCATACCTACCTCTATTTTTCAAGGGGGAAATCTACAGAAAGGTTTTCCCGTTCCTGGAATTCGCTTCTGACAGCAATTCGGCGCTGCACACCATTGCACGCGTGGTTTCTGGCTTTCTGCCATACTGCCATTACTGCGTAGATCTGCGGGATGCGCGCTAATGCGCGCAGACAACTCTTACGCGTTGTCCCTCAAAGGGAGGTAAGTGAACTATCTTTATGTTTCCAAGATCTTTGCATTATGCTTCTGAGTGTGAGTCAGTGGCAAAAACGAAACCCACTGAAATTCCCGCTTTCCACATGTCAAGTTGTAGAGATCGCGAAAAGATACTGCATTTCGATGCAAAATAATTTCTTGACCATCCCAGAACATGCTGTCGCAGTAACGTCAGTAGATTACGTCACCTTGGAAAGATATCGAACCTTCCAGTAAGTTGAGAAATGTTCTAGATCTGACCTGTTCAGTACGTAAGCAGCCCTGCACAGCGTTCTGGGTTCTTCTTCTTTCATGAATTTGTTCTCCGTGCATATTCTGTTCATAAAGTATTGGAGTTGTATTCTGTTGTATCCCGTGTCTTCTCTGCGATTGCACGAAGATGGCGACATAGTAGAAGTAAAATACACCACGTCTCCAAACAGAGGAATTCGGAAAGAAAGTGGCGAGACACCCCCAAGAAAAAACAGCATCACGTCAATCAAACATGACGCACTTACTTTACGTCAGTGCGCGTGCGTCTCTTCTTCGATGTTTGTGAGGCGTGTGGCTTGTAGAGGAAATGTGCTGTGAGTACAAATTTTCGGGTCAACTGACGATAACGGCTGCAGTGAATTTTTCTAATTTTTTTGTATATTTTTTATGGCACCCCAGGCTCATTATCTATGTATAGTAGGAGCGATTTTGAGATCTAAAGTGTGTTCACCAGCACTTTCATCAGGTACGGCTTACGCCAAAAGTATAAAAGCGACAACCTCCAAAATTCACTTAGTTGAGAGTCCGTATTCATGCTATCTATGTCCCAAAAATGGAGTGGTTTAGGTAAATATTACGCCTTTAAACGCCAGAAAGCCACTTTTTCTGAAAAGGGAGATAACTCGCAAATCATGTGTGCAATTGTACCTGGATCGGGCCTTCTATTCAACAATCTTGATTCATTTAGAAACCCCAAATTTGAAATCGATCGGTTCAGTATTTTCGGAGAAATAGGCATCTGAACTGGGTTCACATGCAATGTCAACTCAGGCTCGGTTTACATGAAAACTATAAGAGCGACCATTTTCTAGTAGTGACTCTGTTCAGAGTCCGTATTCAAGCTATCTACTGCCAAAAAATTGAGTGATTTAAATAAATATTACGCCTGTACACGAAAGACAACCAACTTGTCTCAAAAGGGCGATAACTCCCAAATCACTTAAGCAGTCATCACACACTTGAATCGTCTAATGTAACATTTTGATATATTTGGATACCCCAAATTTGAAGCCATTCGGTTGAGTATTTTCGAAGAAACGGGCCCGGACACAATTCACACACACACACACACACACACACGCACATCCACACAGACGGCACTCACTGAGGAGGAGAAGTGCGTTCGGAACACCATACGCGTCAGCATCGATGACGCAAGTTTTCTTACGTCATTGTCAGAGTTACACTTGCAAAATCGTCTCTGCGGGAGATCGGCAGTGACGTGCGTTTGTACCACAGATGCTTGCCTATGAACGTGGAAATTTTAGCCCGTCCTATAATGTTATTTCCATTACTATGGAAACAACATAAAAATGCAAAATAGAAGATTTGTTGGTTGTCTTTTGTGTATCATATAAAATATTATTTTCTTACCTTTCTCTCCAGTCGTTGTTGTCGACCATATCGTAGGCCTAAATGATACCACCAGACACGATACGAAACTAAAGAAACTTAACGATAATAATAGGGCGCCTATCCCCGGGGAACGAGCTCTAGGCGCCTTACAATCTAAAACCGAAGTGAAAAAAATAAAAAATAAACTTCTTGGCTATAAATAGATTTATCGCAACAGAACTCAATGACTGTGCACATCATTACCTTCTTCATAATCATGACCTCCTATGGATCCTGACAAATGTCGAAGTTCAATCAGGTCGTCACCATCGTCGTTTTCGTCAGGGTGAACCGGTTGAGAAGGGCGTCTAGCAGATACCCTTCCTGAGGAAAAATAATAATACAAAATGATGAAAGTGATGGTTTTAGAATGACTAAGACGGGTTTAGTAATAAGAATTTCCGTCACCCCATCACTATAGAAAAAGAGAAAGAGCAAAGCAGGAAGAGTATTGCGTACACTTTGTATGTATTGACTGAAGAAACCAGCCACATACTGTTATTCAAGTCACAACCTGGGAAGTGTTCGAATGAGTTTGGAGGGATTTTCCCAATAGTTTTTTTTTTAGCCATGACACCACAGAAAACAGACATATCTTGTGTCCATTTTGGTTACTGTAACTAAGTACATACATCCTTAAAAAAATAGTATATCTTGTAGAACTTATACATATCACCGTGAATGAAAGTAAAGTGTTTTTGTTGCAATTGTTGTTGTTTTGTTTTGGGGTCTGTCGGGGCATTTTTTTTTCTTTTTTTTTGGGGGGGGGAGGGGGTGGGCGGTGGGGGAGTTGCTCGTTTGTTTGTGTTATCAACCAGATGCTCAGCTTACTATCTTTTTTCAAACGAATGTTCGGAAGTGACTGCTCGAACTCCCCTTCATAGTTACCTCTCTTGACACAAATGATGTTCACTGTGACGACAATGGCGACAAACACAAGGAAGGCAGCGATATTGAGACCAACAGTGAGAAGTTTCTCGTCCGTTTCCTCGCCCCTAGGGTGCAGTGTGTCAGAGTTCCTCCCTATCAACATAACAAGATGGCCACCAGCCCAATATGTTGTTTCCATTCAATGACATGCTGTCGTCACGGTCGTTCTTTTGTAATGCCATGTATTCGGGAGGACACACACACACACACACACACACACACACACACACACACACACACACACTACACTCTCTCTCTCTCTCTCTCTCTCTGAATGGAAACAACTGACCGGGCTTGTCAGACCAATCTTGGTTTTGGAAGAGAGACGTCAAGTTGTTTTCTTTGAAATCTATGACGTTTTCCTCATTGGGATGACGCATAATACATTTGACGTAATAACTTTGACTCGGATACAATTCTTGCAATGAAAGCAGCCCCATGAAAATTGAAGTGTTGCTGCTGCGCAGTGTAAAGATCGAATTTATACCGGCTCAATGTGTTTAACAGACAAGTCTGCGCGGCGAACGTTTTTTATGTTGTTTCCATAGTAATGGAAACAACATAATAGGACGGGCTAAAATTTCCACGTTCATAGGCAAGCATCTGTGGTACAAACGCACGTCACTGCCGATCTCCCGCAGAGACGATTTTGCAAGTGTAACTCTGACAATGACGTAAGAAAACTTGCGTCATCGATGCTGACGCTTATGGTGTTCCGAACGCACTTCTCCTCCTCAGTGAGTGCCGTCTGTGCGGATGTGTGTGCGTGTGTGCGTGCGTGTGTGCGTGTGTGAATTGTGTCCAGGCCCGTTTCTTGGAAAATACTCAACCGAATGGCTTCAAATTTGGGGTATCCAAATATATCAAAATGTTACATTAGACGATTCAAGCGTGTGATGATTGCTTACGTGATTTGGGAGTTATCGCCCTTTTGAGACAAGTTGGTTGTCTTTCGTGTACAGGCGTAATATTTATTTAAATCACTCAATTTTTTGGCAGTAGATAGCATGAATACGGACTCTGAACAGAGTCACTACTAGAAAATGGTCGCTCTTATAGTTTTCATGTAAACCGAGCCTGAGTTGACATTGCATGTGAACCCAGTTCAGATGCCTATTTCTCCAAAAATACTGAACCGATCGATTTCAAATTTGGGGTTTCTAAATGAATCAAGATTGTTGAATAGAAGGCCCGATCCAGGTACGATTGCACACATGATTTGCGAGTTATCGCCCTTTTCAAAAAAAGTGGCTTTCTGGCGTTTAAAGGCGTAATATTTACCTAAACCACTCCATTTTTTGGACATAGATAGCATGAATACGGACTCTCAACTAAGTGAATTTTGGAGGTTGTCGCTTTTATACTTTTGGCGTAAGCCGTACCTGATGAAAGTGCTGGTGAACACACTTTAGATCTCAAACTCGCTCCTACTATACATAGATAATGAGCCTGGGGTGCCATAAAAAATATACAAAAAAATTAGAAAAATTCACTGCAGCCGTTATCGTCAGTTGACTCGAAAATTTGTACTCACAGCACATTTCCTCTGCAAGCCACACGCCTCACAAACATCGAAGAAGAGACGCACGCGCACTGACGTAAAGTAAGTGCGTCATGTTTGATTGACGTGATGCTGTTATTTCTTGGGGGTGTCTCGCCACTTTCTTTCGGAATTCCTCTGTTTGGAGACGTGGTGTTGTATTTTACTTATGCTATGTCGCCATCATCGTGCACTCGCAGAGATGATACGGGATACAACAGACTACAACTCCAATACTTTATGAACAGAATATGCGCGGAGAACAAATTCATGAAAGAAGAAGAATCCAGAACGCTGTGCAGGGCTGCTTACGAACTGAACAGGTAAGATCTAGAACATTCCTCAACTTACTGGAAGGCTCGAAATCTCTCCAAGGTGACGTAATCTACTGACGTTACTGCACCAGCATGTTCTGGGATGGTCTAGAAATTATTTTGCATCGAAATGCAGTATCTTTTCGCAAGAGTCTCTACAACTTGACATGTGGAAAGCGGGAATTTCAGTGGGTTTCGTTTTTGCCACTGACTCACACTCAGAAGCATAATATGCAAAGATCTTGGAAACATAAAGATAGTTCACTTACCTCCCTTTGAGGGACAACGCGTAAGAGTTGTAGCGCGCATCCCGCAGATCTACGCAGTTGTTTGACCCAACCCTACACTAGCCGCCGTAAAACATTTTAAGAAAATAAACAAAAACGAAGATGTCAGCGACTGACAGGTGGTCTCCCCCCATATATTTCGCATGTGTTTTAGGCCTATGGAAAACATAAGTACTCTCAAAGTTCCGGAGGACGAACGAAAGATCTAGTTTGGCTTTCACTGCTGTACGTAGGCTACGCAGTGCATTTCGTTCGATGTGTTCAAGTAAAACTAGTACGGAACACAGAAAGATCGAATGTGCGAGAGATCCAAAGATGGACGCATCCGCTGAATACTTCCTGCTAACTCAGCATTAATCATATCTGCGACCGACGATCCAGCAGATTCTATGTTGTGATATGGTTTTACAATGGTTAGAATGAAGTTCAGCCGGATGATTTTGTTCTGTGTGTGTGTTCTGAATTTAGATGCAGGTAGACGCTAGCACAATTTAAGTCACCGTGATTTGTAAAGTTGTCAGGGAAAAAAATTACGCTGTATCTGCGTCAGCCGCGTGTGTTTACTGTTAGTTTACACTGCATGCACACGTACCACTTGAGGTCTTTTTTTTTTTTTTCACAAGAAAGCGAAAAAAAAATGTTTGTTTTTCAACAAGAATACCAAAAGAAGTATTTCCCCGTTTATATTTGTCTGTTATTTGAACAATTCGGCGCAGAACACAATTGCATGCTTTTGTGATCGCTTTCCACTTTCCGCCATGCTGTCACTATAGGGGCCAGATCTAGGATGCGCGCTAATGCGGGCAGACAACTCTTCGCGTTGTCCTGCTATATGTCTCTCTTACGAGGGCAGGAGTGACGCGTCTTTCTGATTCCAAGGTCTTTGCATAATGTGTGTGTGTGTGTGTGTGTGTGTGTGTGTGTGTGTGTGTGTGTAGGGGGAGGGGGGGTGCGTGCGTGCGCGCGCAAGCGCGCGTCTAAGGCGAGAGAGAGAGAGAGAGGGTCTCTTCTCCGATACCAGTAAGCAATCGTCTGTCAGTCAGGTCTGCGGGAAGTAACTCTGTCAAAGGGGAACGACTTTATTACAAGAATTCATTCACCCATGTAGAACCTCGCATACGCCAAAAAGTTGTGACGTCAACCAGCTAGGCGAGCTCACACGACCTCATGTGTTTGGGTTTTTGCAAGTGCATAGAGGCACGATAAGGGTTTTCAGTACTTTCTTTATGTCAGCATGCTTGATGTCAGAGAGCTTGCGTTCCGGCGTGTGCGCGCGGGCTGCATACATGACACAACGACTACGACTGTGACTACAGCAGGTCATTGAATGGAAACAACATATTGGGCTGGTGGCCATCTTGTTTTAGACTTTCGGGAAGTGATTCAGGGGTCACTGAAACTGAAGTCCACTGCCTAGGATTTTTAATCAGTTACAGATTATGCAGATAGTTCCCCATTATCGCTATCGCTGGCTAGGTACAAAAAGTTCATGGGAAGGAGGAAGCTTCAATTGTTTCTGTTTCTGACGTATTAATTTTTAAAGGCTACATTCTGCTGATTCACAATTAAATGTTAACTTGTGTGTATTTGCTTAATAATGAACAGATACACACAGACACAGACAGACAGACACAGACACACAGACACACACACACACACACACACACACACACACACACATCTTACTTTTTACGTAGAAGTCAACGTGTTCAGAACCAGCATCGTTGGTTACACTTAACCGCCAGAGTCCGTCGTCCATTGACGTCACATTGTCCAGCCGGACAGTCAGCACCAGGTCAGGTGGGGTACCCGTTACACTGATAGAACTCAAGACCACAAGGTACAAATTACAAAATTATACATTACTTCTGTGTTCAGGATTTCTCTTGTGCAATAATAAAGGTAAGCCTACCACTGAAAGAAAATAATTAAAACATACAGATACAACAAGGAAAAATGTTTATACCTCGAGCAGTTCATTGGTGCTCTGTGATAGGTGGACTGGATAGCAGAAGTACTGGAAGAAAACGGATTCCAAAGCATGCATTCTTTGACGACAGTGGTGTGTGACCGCAAGTTGAACCTCAGGACAGCAGGAATTCTTGATATCAACATCCAGGAAGACAAATTGTTCGTCAGTTCCGGTGGACCTGAAAAACACAGGACAGGCTTTGTCACCTCAAGGGCGGTAAAGATATGTCGTGTTCTTGGTTGTAAACTAAAAGCATCAGACAAATATGAATAATATAACCCAGTTTAATTCATTTCTAGTTTCCTAGTTCACCATGGGATAAGAGGACTTTGTAGAAACGCAAGTAGGTGAGAGGTCAAACCCCAGAGCTAATCGTACAGTCCTCATGATCATTCCTCGTCCCTGAAGCATGGGCACAGCACTGGCCCAATGGAGCATAACTAACGTAGACTCGGGGGCTCTGAGTCAGAGACGCATCTGCCGAAGATCACTAATTTCATATCCACTACCAACCTATGCACTATGGTGAGAGGAAAAACCTCACAAGAACCCAGAAATAGAGAGGAGGTGAGACGTGTAAAAATATCTTTAAAAAACGCTCCACGGTTAAACATTACATTTCTACGAGTAAAAAACGCAGAAAACGTAAGGGAAACAGGCACAATCGATTCAAGCGTTGAATTCATCGTTGTGGTGGAAAATTACAGTTTACTTGTTGTAGGTCACACACACGTGCAGTCGCCTAAAAAAAAGCAAACAACAAAAAAGTAGGCCCATCACCCGTCCTCAACCACCCCCTCCAGCCCAGGACGTCAGCTACCACCAAACCATATACCAGGAAAAATTAACTACTTACAACGAACCAACAACGCGTTCGTCTTGTTCACGTCGGCTCCAGGCACTTCACACGTCACGTGACCAACGTCCTTACATGTTATACTGCTCAACACAAAGTGGACACGGCTGCCATGTTGTGTGACGTCAGATATGGTGTCGTCATTCAAGAAGAGCGTGACGTTGTTTACTGGCGGTTTGCCCGGGTCCCACACACACTCCATATGGACGGAGTCACCGACTGTATGTAGTGGAGTAGACCCCGGCTGGGTGAATGTAAGGCTGTTGACTCGAGGTGGGTCTGAAACACGGTAACAACTGGCTGAAGAACTGCTTGCTGGTTACTTGAGGTTTAACGTGTCCGCCACAGGAATGATTGGAGACGGTCTGATAGGGCAGGCTAGTTAAGGTGTGTGTGTATGGGGGGGGGGGGGGGACAAATGTAGTGAGACTGTACTACTGAAACAACTACTCCCCATACAAACAACAAATTTAATCCCACGACAGCCCTACTCTCCTATTTGAAGAGAAAACTAGAGCGGCATCAGCCTCCATGGCTCCCTTGTAACATGGGTCAAGGTCATTCAAAAGAGTATGTTTGGGAAAAAATCTTATCACTATCTATCATCAAGCCAGGTAAGGTGTCTCTGGTGTTTTCTAGCAATATTACAGTTTCCCCAAAAACTATTTGTATGGCCTTGGCCTTGGGTCAAGGTCATTCAAATGAGATCTCATCAATGTCTATTATTATGCCAAGTGTGACGCCTCTAGTATGTGTAGTTTCTCAGAAAACGGTAGGTCGAAATTCATAACAGACAGTTTTAATGACCTTGAACTTGAGTAAAGGTCATTTAAAATGGTATGTATGCATGGGTCTTAGCAATGTCTATTAGCACGCCAGGTTAGGCGCTTCTGCTGTTCATTGTTTCTGAGAAAATGTCAATGTTAGGGTTTCACAAAAATAGCTTGTAACGGCCTTAACCCTGACACAAGGCCATTGAATACATGTGTTTCTGTAAAGTTCTTATCAATGTCTATCATCATGCAAAGTTTAAAATCTCCATTGTTTGTAGATTTCAAGAAAATGCCAATATAAGATTTTCAAACAGACAGCTTTAGTGACCTTGTCCTTGAGTCAAGGTTATTCAAATTGACATAAACTAGTGTCCAAAAGAAACGATACCAAACTGTTGTCAGAATGTTTTTGTGCAAAGTGATCCCCGAGGCCTAAAAACGTATCCCACGTCCCAAATACAGCGTCTGTGCTCGGGAATACGGGAAACATTTGATAATAAAATAATACCACTCTGAAATTTCTGTATTGTTCCGCTTTTATTGTATGTCCTTGCCAACCCTTGGTATCGTTTCTTTTGGACACTAGTTTATTTTGAAAAGTCCTAGGACTGTCTATCTCAAGTTTGGTGCATCTGTCTTTTGCACATTCTGAGAAAATGCCAATGTTAAGGTTTACTTCGGAAATGCGGACAAACACACACACACACACACACACACACACACACACACACAGAGGGAGAGAGAGAGAGAGAGAGAGGACGACGACGACGGAGGGTTAGTACATAAACTCCCTTTGTTACACAAGGGAGCCAAAAATGTGTACGCGCGATTTATCGCCCTTGGTTTCCCTGAGTACTTCTGTGGCAAGTATATTATTCCGGGCACTAAAGTTGTCTTTTTACACTGTCGAACCGAAACTGATGAAGCAACTGGGATGTGCTTATTGTTTTGGTTGTTGTTGTTGTTGTTGTTGTCGATGGTGTGGTGGTTGTTGCTGGTGGTGGTGTTTGTTCGTTTCTTTGGTTGGTTTTGATTTTTGCCATTAGCCAATCAAGTGTTGATGTTTCTTTAAAATTGCCATGAATGTTTCTAGGTCTGTATGGTTAACTAGATATTTCACAAGTGTTTTACACACTTTGGATTTTCTTTTTAGTCTTTCTGATTATTCAGTCATCGTAATCATCAAACGTAAGTTGCATTTATGCACATCAAAATCAGTTCAGATATGCACTCTATTGCGCTTTTTTGTGCATAGTATTGCAGCTTTAAGAAATATTTGGTGTCATAAGTGATTTTCTTTTCATTGTTAAGTTGTTTCTCTACAGAGAAACAACTTTATGAGACGGGGCAGATTTTGCTACGCGCAGCAGCAAGTTTCAGTGATACAAAACAAGACTGTGACGTTTCTCCACACAATACTTACTTTCACGCACACAGTGACGTAACGAAATCTGCGTCATAGACACCTTACGTGCACACTTTGCTGCTGCGTTCTTTTTGGCGGGAATGACGTGTGTGTGTGTGTGTGTGTGTGTGTGTGTGTGTGTGGACGGATGTAATGATGGCAATCTCCTAAACCACCTCGTTGGAGGCCTTTTTACTTTGAGATAAAATGGGAATTCACCTTCTCCAGACCTATTTTTCACGATTTTTAGCCTACAGCATTTTCAAAGGAGTTATCGCCGATTTTTAAAAATCGGTCATGTTACGAATTTTTTCGAAAAAAATGTTCAAATGGCTTCATTTTCTGAAATTGGGAAGATCATCCAATTATACTGCCTGTTTTCGTAGCACAGCTATGTAGCTCTGACAGGTTTTGTGTAAGAAAAATATTTCCGAGGTAGGGGTGGTTTGCATATAAGGCCAAATATTTATGAAAAGACTCCTTCAAATTACTCATCATTCCGGTATTTTTGTCACTTGTGCCAACTGCACATATGACATGAACTGCTGCACTATTATAGCTTTAGTATTAAGAATAGCAGAGCTTTTAGATAAACACATTTTTCAAGTTTCTGCGAGAAGCGCCGGTCAAAAAAGTTCCAATTTTGCAATTTCGTAAGTACAAACCAAGGCACTTAAGTCCACGTTTCATCAGCTCTCTAGATCTTCCAGATTTTATGTCAAAATTAATTCTGTCACGGAAGTCACAAAAGCAACAAGGAAATCACAAGATATGTAGAAGTATCATCTGTCAGACGAGCAGCGTGAGGCTCAGGCAAATGTTTGGTTCACAGACAAAATCTGCAAGTATCGCCACTGCTTCCGACATTTCATCAGCCCTCTAGATCTTCCAGATTTCATGTGAAAAATAATTCAGTCGGAGAAGTCACAAAGCCAACAGGGAAATCACAAGACATGAATAAGCATCCTCAGACGATCTCAGTGCTAGAGTCTGACGTCGAAAGTTTACTTCACGGAATTGACGTCATCTCTCTCTCTCTCTGTATGACGACCTTGAACTTGGAGAGGGGATAACCGGCAACAATAACAACAAAACAGACAAAATAAAATGAAGTTTGGAGAAACAACTTTGTAGGACGGGGCCGTTCCTCCTTGTTTTTAACTTCTCTTGCATTTGTTTTTATCCCTGCTATTGTTTTCCCCCCCCCCCCCCAAAAAAAAAAATGATTGAAAATATATTACAAAAGCAAAAAAAAAAAAAAAAAAAATTGCCATGAATGAATATTATCAATAAAACTAGCAGTGTATACTCACAAAGGACAGTCACGATTATTTCAGCTTTTTGTACCCTTGGGTCGTCAGCGTGCCATGTCCAAAGAGTAGATGATTTTCGGTTGAATCTGTGTGTGAACTCGTAGCTGTTGTTCTGAATACAGTAACAAAGTTAGGCACTGCCTCCTGTACACACTTTCCTCGTCTGTGATGAATCACACAATGGTCGTTAGAATCATTTTCCTGAACTCTGATACTGAAATTCGGGGGAAGTTGACAGTCGACGTTCAGCAGCTGAAACGGAAGCGTGACATTGGCGTTCTCTTTCACTGTCAGAGTCTGTGTCCCGTTCAGTGTTGGAAACTCAAATCTTGCACCTGTTGACAAATGGAAACAAAATAATGCGTTGTTCATCATAATAATTATGAGACATAAAAGTAATTTCGGAATTTGCTTCTAGGCATAAAGCCTTTTGAAACGAACCTATCATGATGATTAAAGGGTAAGTCAAGTCAAGTGCAATGTTGGGTTTAGGGGATAGATAGTGATGTCCTAGATGGCTGCAGCCCAAAAGATTTAAACATGAATACACCATTCAGCATTTATCACACCAAACGGCAGCCGAAATGCGATGCCATGGAGGCTATGTTGATCCTAGCAGTGACGTCACTCCACCACTCAGCAGCAGACGACACTAAGCGTGCAGGTGTGCCTGCTACACGTTTAAGGCGTGCTATTTCTGGCTCGTATACACACTTTGCGTATTTCCTGAATGAATGGATTTGGGGATAGTTCCCTATAATTTCGAGCCAGAATGTTCTGAGGAAGAGCTCAGTAAGGGGTCGGGCAGAAAACAGTGGGGACGATGGGGAAGAGCCGATTGATGCGTGTTTGACAAGTGAAGCAGCAACATCGTTCGCAAAAGCGCCAGTGAAACAATCCGGGGTAAAATGATCTCCACAAACGAGGTCAGTCTCGATTGTTCCAGGCGTATTCCTGCACTCGGCGGGGCAAGCGATCGTTCTTCAAGGTCTCCAACCATTTCGCACATAACCTCCGTTTTTCCTTTGATTTGTTTAGATTCGGAAATTTTAAAAAAAAGCTTTTGTGGCTTCCATCTGCATTCTTACACATGCCCTGTTTGCTGAAACAACCAAACGCTTTGCACTGTGGCATTTGTGTAACGAGCACAGAAGTTGTTATAGTCTAAGAATTGCCCCTAATCATCCATCAGATGTTTTACTAAAGTAATACCATTATTCACCCAACTGACAATATTCAGTACCTTCCGGTCTCTGATAAACTTGTGAACTTGACCCACTCCCCACTTCATTACTTTATGAATGCCTGGATACAGTCCTGCCCTTTTTGACTAAGATGATAAATGATTCCCTGCTATCTGGTGTGTGCCCCGATGTCCATAAACATGCTGTAGTAAAACCATTGCTGAAGAAGTCAACGCTAGATCCTAACGACTTGAAAAGTTATCGACCAGTCTCTAATCTGTCATTTGTCTCCAAGATCATTGAGAAGGTTGTGTTGTCTCAACTCTCTATTCATTTACAATCTAACCATCTGTTCAGTAAGTATCAGTCAGCCTATAGACCTGGTCATAGCACTGAGACTGCCCTGATGAAAGTTGTAAATGATCTTCTACTTTCTCTTGATGAAGGAAAGCTTGCGGTCCTGACCCTTCTAGATCTGTCGGCAGCGTTCGACACCATTGACCACAGCATTCTTCTCTCTCGACTCGAATATGTTTTTGGCATATCTGGCACGGCTCTCCACTGGTTTACATCATACTTGTCCAACCGCACCCAGACTATTTCTGTTTGCAACGGCAAGTCTGACCCAGCATTGATCACGTATGGGGTACCTCAAGGGTCTGTTCTAGGTCCGGTATTATTTGTCATGTACACGTCACCTCTGTCTGATATCATGTCATCTCACTCTGTATTGTTTCATTCCTTTGCTGATGACACTCAGCTGCAAAAGTCTACAGAGCCCAGTCATGTGAATGAGCTTGTTCAGTCTGTGCAGGCATGTATCCAGGATGTCAAGTCATGGATGACATTTAACAAGCTTAAGCTTAACGATGATAAGACTGAAGCGCTGATCATTTCTTCACCAAGAACGTCACTGTCTGCTCCATTACCTGATGCTCTTGTTGTCGGTGATGCTACTGTTCCATTTGCCAAATCAGCTAAGAATCTTGGTGTTGTTCTTGACTCACACTTGACTATGCATGCCCATGTAGTGAACATCATCCGTACTGTGAACTTTGAGCTCCGTCGTATTAGCTCTATTCGTCATTTCCTCTCAATTGAGGCTACAAAGACTCTTGTGTCAGCTTTTGTGCTTTCACGCTTGGATTACTGTAATGGTCTCCTTGTAAACAGCCCGAAGGATCTCTTACAGCGACTCCAAAGGTTACAAAACAATGCGGCACGCCTAGCTCTGAGAGTTCCGCGAAGAGATCACATCACCCCACACCTCCACACTTTGCACTGGCTCCCCATTGAGGCTCGCATCAAGTACAAGATTGCTTGCATGTGCTACCGTGCCATTAGTCAGTCAGGACCTTCTTATCTCTCTGAGTTAGTTAACATCTACGTACCAACAAGAACACTTCGCTCATCATCGGACACTCTCACACTCTGCAAACCACGTGTCTTCACTAAAACCTTTGGAGAAAGGTCTTTCTTTTCTGCAGCACCGACTATTTGGAATTCTCTTCCTTTGTCTGTCCGCTCAGCAAGCACTGACTCGGCCTTCCGCTCTGCTTTAAAAACCTATCTCTTTAATGAATTCTTTCACTGAACTGGTGTGTGTGTGTGAGGGGGGGGGGGGACCCTGAGCATCGTGACCATGGACCTGATTGTAGTGTTTGATACTTTGTGTGTTTTGTGAGGGTGTACTACTTGTTTGTCTGTGATTGCATTGTTCTGTTTTTCTTTTCTTGTAAAGCGCTGTGAGCTCTTTGTGAGATAGAGCGCTATATAAATATCAATTATTATTATTATAATTCTTGAGTTGTAGAAAAGGTGTTCAGCCATGAATTCACTTGGTGATTCAGGTTGACACTTGTAACAAAGATTTTTATAATGTTTGGCAATGTCGGCCAAAAATTTATTCTTACTTTGCATCATTACTATGTTAGCGTACTCCCCACCATAGACATGCAAGCTTTCTAACTGTGGACAAAAGGAGTACAAAAGCCTTCTAATGGCAGAATCCCCTGAAAAAATGCGACGTAACCATTGTACCTTCATACTTGCCAGGAAGGAATGCACATTAATCATTCTGAGACCTCCCATTTCATAGGGTAAACAAACAATCTTCCTATTTATTTTGGCTATCTTGTTATCCCAGAGAAAAGAGTAGAATACTTTGTTCAATTCATCAATGAACTGTTTGGAAGGATCCGGTATATTCATAAACAAATGTACAATTTTTGAAATGGCAAAAGTTTTTATGACTGTAATTTTTCCTAGCGGCGTTAGCTGCCTTTTTGACCAGATATTCAGAGTAAGCTTAATGTCTGCAAGTTTATCATGGTAATTAATATCAACTATACAATTTATATCAGTTGAGAACAACACACCAAGCACTCTAAATACACCCGGATTCCATACAAATACCAGAGACGTTTAGAGTTAGATATTAATGTCAGTATTGATTATGCAAATGACAATAGAAAAGTATGGTCACTGATTATGTATGGTGGAAAGAGAGCTGTGTATTCTGCCCTCGTACATAATGCCAATCCTGTTTGTACATCAAAATGGTCACAACAATACCCAACATGCCCATTGTGGACGTGCATTTTTACCAAGTCTTTTAAAACTACGCTGGATCCCCAGCTCAGGTGGTTTCAAATTAGGTTAATTCATAGACTTCTTCCGACAAAGCGTTTTCTGTACATACGGAAGCTAGCAGATACAAAGGAATGTACTTTGTGTGGCGTTGAAGAAGAAACACTAAACCATCTGTTTTGGACATGTCGACATATTCAACAATTTTGGAACAGTGTGCAGAGGTGGTTATGTGATAAGTGTGATAATTGTACACCACCTATTTTCTCTGAACTTTTGGTTATGTTTGGTATCGATCAACACTTTAAAACTGACAGCGTCATTGATCTGCTGATTTTGATGGGGAAATTCTATATTTACAGGTGTAAGTTAAAGGAAACCCTTCCAGACTCTGGTGTTTTTGCTACTCTGGTTAAAGAGAGGTATTCGGTGGAGAAGTACAGACATTGTATAACTGGACTTGTACACAAGTTCACGCTCACATGGTATCCATATCAAGCTTTAGTAAACTAAGTACGAGTGTATGTATGTTAGTAAACTAAGTACGAGTGTATGTATGTTAGTAAACTAAGTACGAGTGTATGTGTGGAAACTGTAAGATGTCTACTTACCTGCTTACAGAGAAACATAATGAAAAAAAGTGTAGTATAGTGCAACACTCCCAGGGAGTGATACCATGCAACCATTTACCCTACATAATGATATATACATATATATTTGAACCTGTGTCTGTAGTGTAAGCCAAGTGGACCACTGAAGATGGAGCTGAGCCGTGTGTGTGTGTGTGTGTGTGTGTGTGTAAAAACATATATTATATATATCTCTAACGCATCACATGCAGCTCTAATATATATAGTTGTATTTGAGAAAAGAACAGCACACTGTACTGTGGCGTATACATGTGTACCTGTTATTAGTGTCAATGTAGTTTGTGTATGTGTATGTATATAATATGTGGCAAAAACAAACAAACAAACAAAAAAATAATAATAATAATACTCTGGAACAACCCGCTCTGGAACAACCCGCTCAAAGCGGGCACTGCCGACAGTGGTGGTGGAGTGACGTCACCGTCAGCACCTTTCCCGTATCATTCGCGAAAGAGCGCGGCAACATGGCGCAGCCCAGGAACCGAAAGCAGAGGGTGTTTTCGGCGCATTTTTGAGTAAATGGTACTTTGTTCACGAAAACTTTTGCTGTCTAACAGCTTAGGACCTCAATATCTGTCATTTAAACCCAATAGTGCTCTTGACTTCCGGAACCTTTAAACTAATGTACTTGAAACATTATTTTAATTATGATAAATCACATTTATATAGAGCATTTCTTGAAAATATGACTCATTGAGCAGTCACACATCACTCACACGCACATGGAACACATCCTGAAGCAGCAGGCACAGTTACTCACATTCTGTGTCCTCGGCTTTCACAGGTAGAAAACTTAGCATGGAAACAAAACACAGCACAGAGCCCGCTGTTTTAGGGTGCATAATGATAGACTTGCCTACACTGTCTCAAGCAGTCAAACTGCGCGCGTTACATAGAAAAACTATTGATAAATAATTTGCCTCGGGTGTTGGCAAGATTTGAGTTATAAAAGCGACACAGTCCGACTTCCTTGTCACTATATGTACTTCCTGCCCGTGGACGCTGAATTTGACGGACTGAACCGGCGTGTGACAGTCACCCAGATGAGTCAATAAGCTCTAATGTCTTGATTTCATGCTAAAGTGTTATTTGTATAACGACGACACCGTAGACACTCATCCCAGTTTGCAAATCAGTAATTGGAACAGGGTGCCAAGGGTCCAGTTAAGCAGGCAGGGAGCACACAACGCAGGGGTCGCTATGACGTGTTGTTAATTGAAAAACAGTGCAAAGGCCTTATATGCTCGCAGCGCGGGCCGCAAAGAAAGCAACGGCCGCTCACGAGCAAAAACAAAGGAAATGCACCCGTTGCAGCGAAATCTGTTTGAACACCGTGCTTCATCTGACTTGAACTGTCACATAAAATTATGTTTCTAAACGACAAAACCCTGCTGAATTCCGGCAACAGACTAATCATTATTTTCGGTTCAGGCCACGGAGAGGAATTGGATCCTAAACTCCGGGCAAAAACACAACTGACCTCAGGCTATTATCAGCCAGTACTCGAACTAACTGACCGACGGCCCTTGGCCTATACTAGGAGCGGATTGTGGACGGGTAGAGGGGACAGGAGGGCTGGCTAAAAGAGAACGCGGGGCCAAAGTGGAACAGTCATACAAGACCGGTCAGACAAACATTGCAGCGAGTACGGGCCGAGTATGACCCAGTCTCATAATGTAAATTTTACTGAATATTGAATATTAGTATGCCAAAGACTGAACGGCGGCATTGATCTGCCCCAGACCGTCAGGGCAGGGGCCAGAACTCTTTCAGGCAATAGCGCGACGAGTATTACGAGTGGGCTCTCCTTACACCGCAAGTAAAATTTGCACCAATACAATCGTGTTGCAAGGATCTGTCCATACTGAAATTATATAAAATAATGACAGATAAAAGTATGTGATTATTTTCGCCTTTAGGCCTGCATGCCAAGTTATCCAGACCCGGCGGTTATCTGTACCGGGCGTGTGTGTAGGATACTGAAACATCCCGGCCGGGCCCGGACTGAAAAAGCCACTTCAGTCGTACATTCCAATTCAGTCAAGCTCTCAAACTATGATCGAGTAAACTGCATAACGACACGTGCTACCGTTTATAATCTGTAAGCAAGCGTTTGGTCACAGCCTCAAACATGGTGCAGGACTGAGCTGTCCCGGCACTTGAACTGCGGCGCCGGATTGATCACGATGATAACTTGAACAGACAAGCGGCATGTTAGTAGATCTGTCCCAAAGTCAAGGCTAGAATAATATTCAGAACAAACATGCTGAGGGTATATTCTGTTAACTGGTACTTAAATGTTTCTTGGCTTTGGCCACAAGAAGTAGTATCAGGCACCATAACCACGTGGTGAGTGCCATCCTGCTGTCTGGAAATTCAGACAGCTCGTGTCGAGGTCAGACTGATGCACGGCCGGGGAGCATCTCGCCGTAGTACGCATGTGCATTACTTATCACTGAGTTTGTTTACTGAATTGCAACAACATGGAGGCGATGATAATCAAAATAATTGGAAAGCAGACAACTGAACTGGCCTACTCCGTGTTTTGAACTCTAACGCTGATGATCAGCGATTCAAGTTTGTGCGGATAACCATTCAAATACAGATAAAGAACACGGATTCACTGAGTTCACTAGTGTAACGGCACTACAACGTGTAGCTTTGCTAAATTTTTGAAAGAATGTAAAGTTGTGTAGAACACGTTTTTCTAGTCTCTATAATTGCCATAAGTGTACGTTCGCTGTATTTCATGCAGTTTGGACGACTGTGACAAAATCGTCGGCAAGTTCACGCGGAAAAATAGCGGTTCAGTTTCCTCCCTTCTCAGAAGTAAAACACTGCTTTATTTGAGTATTTACTGATTATCACATCGAAAAGAAATTTTACTGGACGATTCATAATCGTTTCTTCTATTTGGTTAGGAAAGTTTAGTTGTCATAGTGAATTGCATTTTCAAAGGAAAAAAAAGTAACTTAAAGCGACATACGCAATTTTATGTGTACGAGTTCCAACCAAAATACTGACTTACGCAATTTTGCAGGTTGATTTATGCAATTTTACCAAAAATATAAAGCGTGGTCAATTTCGGCAATTTTCACTGGCAATTACGCCATTTTGTCCAAACCAAAATCACAACAAATCTGCGGTAATTTATCTCCTGCCCGTGACGCAGTTTTGTATAAACCAAAATCACCAAAACTCCTCAGCCGTGGTCGACTTCGACATTGAATTTTCACTAGAAAGCAAAAACAGTGTTACTGCGTTGGCCAATGCAATCAGTCAATTTTTCCCCACAAGCAAGTTCTTTGTTTTGGATATTCTCAGATCGAGCGTTGAAGGAAAATTTTATTGATCAGCACTTTTGTTATTGATTCTCACTGACGGTGCTTGTTGTTGTTGTTTACATTTACGTTTTACCTTACACTACCTTGTCACTTGTATTTCTTGATTGTTTATATTTGTTTTTATATATTGTATATATCCATGACCCAGTAGGGGTCAAAGAAAATAAACTCTTTGAATCTAAATTGAATCTAATACTGAGTGTACCACAACAACTTCTCATCCCCTCTACCACAGGAACCTCCAGGCTTTACAGCGGCCCTCAGTTGATGAGTGGTAGAGGTGCTGTGCAGTTAAAACAAGAAACAACTTGAACACACACACACACACACACACACACACACACACTGTCACAACCCTGTCCTGCGTTCCGCGTAAACACACATTCACACTCACTATCACATTCACGTACATACCACACACAATCGTGCACAGTTACACAGGGGCATACAAGGGTACAATCATACAAAACATGTATTACCCCATACAAGTACAATCACACTAACATGTATTACCCCATACAAGTACAGTCACACTAACATTTATTACCCCATACAAGTACAATCACAATAACATGTATTTCCTCATACAAAACAAAGAGAGAGAGGTGCGAGGTTTCCAACCGACTATCACGGTTACTAAAACTCGACTAATGAAAAACACCGTCTGTCAGTGCTCTCAGTCAAGAAAAGTATACAAAGTATTCACTATTTTAGTTCCTGATTGTTTACGGATGTGGCTCTAACGACAGAGTATACTTATGAGTTTATCATAAAAAACTAGAAAGGCAAAAGCCTCCATGGCTCCCTTGTGACAAGGGTCAAGGTCATCCACAAGTGTATGTTTGTAAAGCTCTTATCACTATCTATCATCATGGCAAGTAAAGTGTCTCTGGCGTTCCGAGTTCCTGGCAATATTACAATTTTCCCCCAAACAGTTTGTATGGCCTTGACCTTGGGTCAAGGTCATTAAAATGAGATCACATCAATGTCTATTATTATGCCAAGTTTGACGCCTCTAGTATTTGTAGTTCCTCTGAAAACGGTATTGTTAAAATTCACAACAGACAGCTTTAATGACCTTGACCTTCAGTCAAGGTCATTCAAAAAGGTAGGTCTCATTGCGGTCTATCATTATGCCTTGTTTGGTGCCTCAACTGTTTGTTGTTTCAGAGAAAATGCCAAGGTTAAAGTTTCCCAAAAACAGCCTGCATGGCCTTGACCTTGACTAAAAGTCATTGACCACAGGTATGTCAGTGAAGGTGTTGCCAATATCTATCATTACGCAAAGTTTGATGCTTCTGGTTCTTCTAGATTCCGAAAAAATGCAAATGTAAAAATTTCCAGACTGCTTTAATAACCTTGACCTTGGGTCAAGGTCATTTAAAATGGGTTGTGTGCATAGGTCTTTTCACTGTCTATCAGCACGCCAAGTTTGGCGCCTCTGCTATTTGTTATTTCTGAGAAAATGCCAATGATAAGATTTCATAAAAATAGCTTGTATGGCCTTGACCTTGACACAAGGCCATTGAATACATGTCTATCTGTAAAGTTCTTATCAATGTCTATCATCATGCAAAGTTTCAAACCTCTGATCTTTGTAGATTCCATGAAAATGCCAATGTAAACTTTTCAAACAGACCTTTCAAAATGATATATTTTGAAAGGTCTTGTGGTTGTCTATCAGCATGCCAAGTTTGGTGTCTCTGCTCTTTGTAGTTTCTGAGAAAACGACAACGTTAAAGTTTTCTGGACACACACACACACACACACACACACACACACACACACACACACAGGCACAGACAGACAGACAGACGACGGAGGGTTATTACATAGACTCCCATTGTTACACAAGGGAGCCAAAAACAAGAAGGCGAGCAGTCCCACGAAGACAGGATTTACGTAGTCACTTCTTCGTGGCTGTCGGCGACACTTTTCCTGATGTAGATACTGTCGTAGCTAATATGAGATTCCAACGGTAACTTCCTGGCGTTGCGGCGCTACACCGAGGCCTTCAGCAACCCAGTTCGACCTTCCGTACAACCATTAGGGACCTGAACCCAGAACTTGTCCGGACTGGACCGCTGTGAACACAGTTGATACTCGTGTACAATTGTCCACATACATCGTATACTCAAACTCAAAGTAAACCCCTTCTGTCTTACAATAGTTGAGCCACACCAGACTAAACCACTACAGCAGTTACGTGTTAGACACTGTTTCTTTTCTAGCAACGGTACAAAGCTGAGTAAAATTGCAAGAAGAATTGTAACTTTCACGTTATGAACAGTAAAAATACTAGCTGCAAAACAGAACATCATTTCACATATAACAGTTAAAAGCTTACCCCTACACAAAGGGCAAATACTTCGGTAATAGTGACAACCAGCGTCAGAATGGCTATTTGACTCTCACTGGTCTTGACGGTTTTCCGCTCATCAGCTACATCTCTGAACAGGAACAGACGTCAGTTTTCGTTTACGTCACAATTTGTTTCTGACGGAAGCAACATACGCAATTTCAGTGGTTGACGTCATCATCTACTCTATCAGAATTCTATCATTCCAAGTAAAAACACAACTCACTATTATGGCAGGAACCAAGGAACCTGTCTATATGACGGACAGTAGTACTTGTTACGATTTAAATTACAATGAATTTTAAACTACAACAATCTGGTTCCTCACACACACACACACACACACACACACACACACACACACACACACACACACACACACACAATCACAAACAAACAAACACACAAAGAAAAAGAAATGATCATTTTACTTTTTTGGATACAGTGGGAGTTGAGATATTGTTTAACTTTAACTTTGAATGTTCCCTGTGAGTCTGTGTGTATGAAAGTGGTGTATGTAGTTATGATGCACGGCGCTTAGAGCCTGTTTTATTTCATGTATTGGCGCCTTATAAGTCGTCATTATTATTATTATTATTATCATCATTATTACTCAGTTGTCTTGAAAAGACTGATTTCCGTGCAAGACTTTTTTTACAGTACAAACTGACACACAAGGAAATGTCCACATGCCCTACATGCTCAATAGCTTACACATTTGAAATAATGCTAATCATGATCGTGACAGCGTGTCACACCATGCGAAAGGTCGTGTATGAACGTGAGATATGATTAGCTGTCTGTACTATGCACACCATAGAAACTGGCTCAGGGGAGGAGGAAGTGATACTAACGCCTGCTTCCTTGTTACTCAACACGAGAAGTGAGCGACTAAGACTGATAACCAAAGTGTACGGCTAAAATGAGCGAGTCTGATTCGCCGGCCTAGCCTGCGAAAGAGAAACGTAACCAACTTCGTGTAGGGGTGAAACATCCAGTTAACGATTCTTCCTGCAGCTCCATCAACTCCCACTGTATCAAAAACATGTTTCCCACAGACGCCGCCACTGTTGGGCCAGTGGCCTTCCCAAAGACTGTCTTAGAGCTCGGTAAACTTGTAATGTTGTCATCGACCCCATGTGAACTGTATTCCCTCCCTGAATTTAGTTTCGAGTACAGCACGGCCATTAGGCTTCCGAGTCGTCTGCTCCACAGAAATTGGTTACGTCCCTTCAGACGGTTACCCGGATGTTCCTGTCAACACTGGACTTCACCATGTCGTCAGGTAGTCAGTATTGCTTCTGCGTTATCTGTGCCAGTACTTCACACGCGTGCTAGGCGAGTAATCGCTGCTAACAAAATTGTCGAGAGGCACGCTACAGAACGGGGCAAGCGCCGTAAATAGGTCAAATGGACTGCATGCGCGTGGGCCTTTGGCTGACCTGTGGCTACTATGTTTACAGTTGTAGGCTAATTAGATGTCACGTGATACCAATGACCATGTATGGCTCTGTATTTTCACTGTAACGCGTAGTAGGCGACAGACTCGCATTTTGGCTCTTATCTTGGCAACGGCGGCCTGGAATGGGCTCAGGTTTCACATCTACTAAATGAAACTATATTCAGGTTGATATTGTTGTTGTTGTTGTTGTTGAGACTTCACGTTCTATCGGCCAGATCGTGACAACGTGACTGTTCAGTCAGATCAGTCGGTTTAAAGTTCAACTACCTCTTCCTGTCGGTTTTGCCCCTTTCTGTACTGACTGATCATGATGTAGTAAGGACTCGGAGCACATCGGACACCAGAATATAATTATCAAATCAAGTAAGTCTGTTCGCCTCCGGTTCGCATGGCACCACTGTGTTAGGGTGAGGGGGGTCCATTTCCGGCCTATGTTTACTCGAATACCCCGCCATGCGGGCTCGTATCTGAGCCGTGTACGCTCAAAGCGGATAGAAGAAAATCGCGGCATTCGTGATTTTAGTGTTTGGGGGTATGGTAATTTATGAGGCGCCTTTTTTTTTTTTTTCTTCTGGTGGCGTGACCGCAAAAGAGTGTTTCTGGAGACATCACTAAGACCATGAACTGTCTGTGTTTGTTGACTTGAAGGTCATTGTTTGGTCAGTATTTGAACTCGGTGAAAACAATTTTTACTTTCGGACTAAAGACTCAGAACCTTTTCGTTGTTTCAAGTTTCCTTCGCGCATAATGTTTTGACGAAATAAAAATCAAACAACACCAGGACGAAAATTTGCCTTGCGTGATAAATTTGAACACGTGCGGTTCATTGATTAGCTGTCAGAATTAATATGTGCGGCGCGGATCACGTGTTGTTGTTGTTGTTGTTGTTTTGTAATTCAGTCGCAATTAAACTCTGGCAAAAGAAAATCATAAAAGGTGGTAAACTGATGTTAAACGTTACATCAGACGAGTTCTTTTCGCGAACCTGTGTTTGTACCTTGGCCTCCGTGCCTTTACTGACTTTTCCATGACAGAGACTGATTCCCGTCCGGCTTTCGTCGGGAGCACGTGTATCTCGCCTGACTGTCGCTTGATTGCACTGATGGGTATGTGTGGGCACAAAACGGAGGCAACGGGTGAGCACTCTCCACCTACCTGGAGTGTATCCTCGATAGCACACACTGATTCTGTGCCGGCGGTAGATAACAACTACTCACCGATCAACTGTATGCGCTACCGGGGCTACAGGCCGGGGAGTGCGAGTAGAGCCCCCTTTGCTTGTCGCACAATGTGTCAAGTATACTCGCGTGTTTTGGTCGGCGTGACACATGAACGTGTCAAACGGTAACTGCCAGCACGGAAAATGTTGTATCTCTGTACATGTTATACTGGCGGCTACACAGTAGAATTGGGGGGGGGGGGGGGGGGAGAGACTCCCACTGTTCGATGAGCCAAAATGGGAACTGAACTGGCCGGGGAAAATGGTTTGCTTCGACTTATCCGAAGTTCGGCTTAAGCGCGTTTGACTTATGTGTCTCAGAGTCAGTATATAATTATATATTTATAGCTGCTACACAGACTCACCACGAGACATTTCCTCTTTCCGTGTCCCGGCGTCTAATTACTCGTGCGCATGTGCACGGCCAAACGGCCGAAAAGGCGTGTGCTAATTATTGTGCTGATAAGGTTACACTTTGTCAAGCAGGGTGACTCACTGGCTGCCGTGTATGAGTTTTACTGAAAAGGGCTGTGTGTGTGTGTGTGGGGGGGGGGGGGGGGGGGGTCACGCGGCTTCCCTGTGCCAACACTTTCTCGTCAGCAGGTCATTAGGCCACGCCTATTTTATATAGTGATCGACCTTCGTCTGTAACGCCAAACTGTATTCTCTTCTTCTCTTTTCTCCTATACTCGCAGGCAAAAGAAACGCAAATCGTTTTATCGCTGGGAAAAATGTCAACAAACATATCAATCAACGGGAAAATGTTATCAGCTCCCGCATCACACGTTTTGCTTGTCCACAATCCTGGTCAGTGCCGAGTTGAGAGTGAACTGGGTCATGGGTGAGCAGTTGTGGGTTACGGCCTGCCGTGTCGGGCACTTGCTGCACGTGCAGAAACTGGACATTTCATGAGTATTGTTCAGTGCACTCAGTCTGGTTATAAACTGGCCACAGTCGGGCCAAAACTCGCACAGTTCTTGCCTAGTCACGATGCCAAGATTGTTGGATGCCCAGCGCCAACAAGGTATTGGTCGTCTGGATGCAGGTGAGACGCCGCAGCAAGTTGCCTTGACTTTTGGTGTGAATGTCACGACAATCTATCGCCTTCAGCACCGTTTTTATGCCACCAACAGTACTGATGACTTACCCAGGAGCGGCAGGCCATGGGTCACCACAGCTGCCCAAGATCGCCGACTTCGGCGCCAGCACTACCGGGACAACCGTGAAACCGCCGCTAACACAGCCAGAAACACCATAGGTGTGCACGGGAGGCCAGTCAGTGATCGAACCGTGCGTCAGCGTCTGGCTGCTGCACACGTGGAAAACCATGTTCCCGCAAGACGTCCTGCCCTCACAGTTCAGCATCGCCGTCACCGTCTGGCATGGGCCCAGCAGCACGTTAACTGGCGTCTTAGGGAGTGGAGGAGGGTCCTATTCTCAGACGAGAAGCGTTTTTGTGTGGATCAGTCGGACGGCCATATAAAGGCCTGGAGAAGGCGCAGAGAGCGGTTTGCAGAGGCCAACATCATGCAACACAACAGATGGGGAGGTGTAAGCGTCATGGTTTGGGGCGCAATCGGCCTGCGTCAGCGAGTTGGCCTAGTGTTCTTCCAGAATGTGGGTCAAGGTCATGGGAATGGCGTTAATGCTGACCGCTATATCGCCCAAATCCTCCAGCCCCACGTGGTGCCATATTTCCATACACACCGTAACTTCCTGTTCCAGCAGGATAATGCCCGCCCCCACACAGCACGTGTTACCCAGGACTTCCTGTATCGCAACAACATCAATCTCTTGCCCCATCCTGCCCTGTCCCCGGATCTTAACCCAATAGAACATTTTTGGGATGCCCTTCAGAGAAAGCTCAAGGCTTTCGTATCCAGGCCTCGAACGGCAGCTGAGTTGCGTGCAGCCATTGTACAAGTGTGGGCCCAGGTTCTCCAGCAGCAAACCAACAATCTGGTGCGCTCCATGTACCGGAGGTGCAGGGCGGCGATTGCTGCCCGTGGAGGATCAATAATAATAATAATAATTTTATTGTCATGTGTTTCATTGGATAAAACATTAAAACACAGGAATGGTGTGTGGTGTCGGGTCAATCATAACAGTCACTCACACAACATTAAAAGCAAAAGAATCTGCAGAGGACTAAACATACCTACACAGTTAAACATCAGTAAACATACCTCCTAGATAACACACACACACACACACACACACACACACACACACACACACGCACGCCCAAACAGACTCATGCGTAATACACACACACACACTACATACATACCTTAGCTTTCCACAAAATCAGCAACACCAGCACAACCCCAATTAGCAAGATAAATGAAGTACACAACATTAAATACAAAAGCCGCAGCATAACGGAACCCAAATGGCAACACAGCCAGACGATAAGATTAATAAGATTGAACCAACAACTGCAACAGATGAGATTTATAAAACTGGTTCTAAAAGTTCCAACTAGATAGTGGAGCGATCACAGTGCTGACATGCTCGGAATGAAGGACTCAGCTGGGCCGTGCTTAGCAGTTGCTGCTTTAAACGTTACAAGATCCCAGCTGATCTGAGAAGGCCTGCACTGCCGACGGATAAAAACTCGTAGTCTTGATTCTGACTGAACTGAACCGGCGACCAGAAGGCAGACGTTCAAATAGGACATAGGCAGGATGGGAGGGGTCATGGGAAATGACTTCAGCTCTTCTTAGCAGGAGCTGCTGATACAGAGAGTCAAGGGAGGGAAGCTGTTTACCGATGATTCTGCGTGCAGTATTGACAACCTTGTTCAGCCTGAACTTCTCTTTAGCAGTGATGGAGCCGTACCAAACTCTATAAAAGTTCAAGAGAGTACGGCTATTTAGGCCAAATGACTTAAGCCGCCTTAAGAAATACAGACGCTGTGGGGCCTTTTTGACGACTGCGTCAGTGTTTTGCTCCCATTTCAGGTCACATGAAATAATGGACCCTAGAAACTTGAAATGCTGAACTGTTTCAACAGTTTTCCCATCGATCAAAAGAGGGGGAAGGGGAGGAGTTTGCTTGTTTCTGAAATCCACCACCATTTCCTTTGTTTTACTCACATTCAGCTCGAGATTGTTCTCAGTGCACCAGCTAACAAGTTTGTCTACCTGGTCACGATACTCGGATTCGTCCGAATTAGTGATGAGACCCTGTACAGTGGTATCATCTGAAAATTTGAGAATGTTGATGCTGTTATGACAAGCACGATACTGACTTTCAGCACGACCTGAACCAAAAGCGGGAAGCCGGGGTGGCCGAATGGTAGAGCGTTGGACTTTCAATGCTCGGGTCGTGAGTTCGAATCCAGGTTGGGGCCAAATATTTGTGCTGGCCTTTTCCTCGCTGCCCCGTCTTTGATATCACCCTTATGTGGTGGAAAAGGACGTTATACTCCCAAACACCCACACCCACCCTGAACCAAAAGCGGTTGAAAGCCACGGACTCACGCATATTGTTTTTCGGAACTCGAAAAGACGAAATTCGTATCGGATAAATTTGTTTCGTTTTTATTTTTGTGGGGAAAAAAACATGAAATCAATTTCAAGAATTTACCACTTGGAAGTCTCAGTTGTGCTTTTGCGTTTCTTTTGCCTGTGAGTTTAGTTCAACCCTCTCGGCAGCTCCCAGGCTCTTTGTTCTTCTAACCACGCCCAGTGTGGGGCGTATGCAGCTGCTGTCTTATTGTCGTCAGCCGCGGCCCTCAGTCCACGCCCTCGCTTGAAACTCCCGCCCTCATCAGTAGGCCGTTGCATAGGCTGTTGGCAGACTTTTATATTATGCTGATATAGTCTAGCCGGCACTGCGTGAAGCCGGCTGTACTACCACGCTGAACTCGTAAGCTTTAGTTCAATAAACGCACAGCAGCTACAATTCCGACCATTGACACTGAATCACTGGGGCTAAGTCACATACTCTTGCTATCATAGTCTCGCTCTCCTCCCCAAACTGCCAAACAAACAAACAAACATACATGAGGCCTCCATAGATGACTGAATAACGTGAAAGCAATGTCAGTGCGGCTTTGTCAGTTTTAGTGGTCGATGACGCATTAGATTGTTTACGAAACAAGGCAAAACTGAGCTGATCTGGGGACACAAAGGAACTCCGAAACCGCACAGTTTTGGTTTTGTTTGTGTTGCTTTATGTTTCGCTTTTGTTGCTGTTGTTCAGTGTTGCTTTCGGCGGGGAAGCGGGGCGGCGAATCAAAGAAAGATGGAATATTGCCTCAGCTGATTGGTTGGGGTTTAAACTCTTGACACAACGGGAAAACTGGGGGGAGGGGGGGGGGGGGGGTAGAACAAGAACAAAGGTGATGGAGGCTGACACACTGTGTAGCGTCGGGTTCCCGGGCATTTCCAATTATAATCAGAGGGTATAATTACTGGACCCCCTCTATGGTTGTTGGACCCCCCTTTCACTTAAAAAGAATTCAATTACTTATAGCTCTATTCTCTTTTCTATCACTCGTACACGACACATTATGGTTTAGGAGTAAGCTTGGTACAGGGGTAAACTGAACTAGCTGAGGTATTGACGCATACACACTGGACTTCTGAAGGAAAATATGCTCCGTGTGGGGGGGGGGGGGGGGGGAATGTCGGTGTCGGTGTTGCCGATGTGTGAACTGAAGTGCGCTTAACATATTTCTGCAAGTAAAACTGATACTAGTGATAGTGTCAATATTGACGGTGATAGAATATACACTGATGAGTCAGGATGGAGGGGGGGGGGGGGGGGTCAATATGGGGGTGGTGGGGGTGAGGGTGAGTATTTGGACAATGGGTAGGGATGGGGGGATTTATCTGCTCGGAGGGGTGGGGAGGGGGTATGTGGGTTAAAGGGTTGCGGGCTGTAGTGGATGTGTGAATTTTGACGTTGCGCTCGCGCGCGCGCGCGCGTGTGTGTGTGTGTGTGTGTGTGTGTGTGTGTTGGGGGGGGGGGGTCAATATGGATGGAGAGGGGTGGTGTGGTTGCGTCGTAATTATGTACGGAGAGGCAGGGTCAATACGACGTAGGTGAGAGGAGGGGGGGGGGGGGGTGTACATGGAGGAGTAAATAAAAAAAAATGTAATGCCATTTTAATATTTCAGGCAGTTTATTTGTTAATGTTAAAACTGTGATTCCGACATGTTTACGTCTCTTGTAAATCGCCATCCCTTGTAAACCACGTTTTGTTTTCTGTATTTTAACCACGGTTTAAAGTTTTATAATAATTGTTTCTGCTGGCCTCTTAAAGATTTTCTTAGAAAATATTTACCATTGAAATTCTAATCACTTTTTTCTTTCAATACCAAGAATGATTTATTTTTGTAGACATGTTGATAATAACCAGTAATTAATGATGAAAATAACTGGATTGGAGCCTGAATTATACACGACTCATACAAAACAAAAAAACCCACCTTCTCCGTGTGTGTGTGTGTGTGTGTGTGTGTGTGTGTGTGTGTGTGTGTGTGTGTGTGTGTGTGTGTGTGTGTGTGTGTGTGTGTGTGTGTGTTCAAACATCACAGGGAGATCTATAAACAATCACGACATGGGTTAAAACACCTTAAGTAATGAGAAACACCTTTAAGTAACAGGGGGGTCCAACAGCTATAGGAGGGGTCCATTAACTTTAAAGTTATTGGTCCGGGGGAGTCCAAGTACTATGGGGGTCCAACAACTTTATGTTCCTGCGTGACTATAATCGCCGCTCCATCCTTGTGTCAGTGATCGAGATTCTCCCTCAGGCTGCCCCCGGAAACGGTTGTGTTCAATGCAGTTCAGGCTACACACCGGTATTAGCTTCCGGGGCATGTAGTAAGAACTCGGCTAAATATAGTAGAAAATCTTTGCCCCTTTTAAAATTTGTGTGCAGAGTAAACAATGGCAATCTGGTGCTTTTTGTTGGCTTTGTAAACAAGTTTCATGCCAGGTAATAGTAAAATTAGGGAAAAATGAGGCTGGCTTGTGGACTATTTGTATTCATGCGCGGCTGGCACAGGAGCCAGCAGACGACCGTGGAATGAGGGGGTATGTGGTGGCTGCCAACATTGCCAAAAAACGGAACATTGGAATTTGTTTAAATTTCCTCTACGCATGGCTGCCTGATTTTTGTGAAGTTTTTGGTGAATTTTAAAGCATTTCTAGGGTGTCATCTGCAGCGGTATGTGTAAGAGGAATATATAGCGTTTTCCTCCAGATTTGCATCTCTGGTATGTAGCCTCATGTTTACAACATCCGGGGCTCTGCCAGTGCTCGGGGTAAGTACGCCGTTCAGTCGCTCAAGCACTAATGTGCATGAGATGTTCGCGGCGCCCAGTTGCACTGACGCTGCCGCGTACAGTTTTCGGAGCGGCCATTTTTTTATCAGTTCAGTATAGCCGACGGGCCTTAGCCGCACTGTTGTCATTCCGACTGAGTCAGATGATAGATCCTCCTCACCTTATGTCTTGCCTCAGTGACGACTCAGTAACGAGTGATTCACAGCTGAAACCGCCTTGGCATTTCAGTTTCAGTCGCAAGAAACATGATGATAACTTAAGTGTTATGGCTCGGCTGATGTATCGTAGTACAGGCTGACTGGCTACGTATGGCACCGCACTGACTGATATAATTATACCGCTAACTGATGAACGCCGGTCGATAATGTTTAAAGGGGTGGGAGGGAGAAGTTATTGACTATGCCGATCCATCGTTGCGCCAAACAGTGAGCCACACTGACACGGTGACTGCTGCCTGTTGTTGATTCGTTACGGTAGATGATGAAGTGTGTAGTCGACATCCTCGAACTTGATGTGCTAAAGTCTACGTCTGGTGACCTCCAGAGGCTCGGTTCAATCAAATTGTCACGGTGACACGATGATCATGTCGGAAGTCGGTACTGACTAAACACTCAACATAATACTGCGGCTATACCTTTTATCAATTACTGAAAAAATCCTTTTTATTTATCTTATTTACTTATACAAGATAAACGAATGTTCAAACTAAACTTCAGTTCAAATTTATATCAACAATTGCAACAATTACGTTTTGACTCTGACTGAACTAATATATGAACTGAATTACCATAAGGTTTTTTTTCCCCCTCCCCTTCTTGTTTCTCCGTTTCACTAAGGCGGGGCCATCGCTACTGCCCAGCAGCTGGGAATTTTGTTTCCGGGTTCGAGGCCAGACGACGCCCAAGTGAATGGATACCAGAAAAGCACGTCACAGTACTTACGCTACTCGGCTTCAGTTTATGGTGAGATCAGACGTTTCCTACTTACAAAAACTGAACACTTTAATAATACTAATAATAATAATAATAATATAGGGCGCTCATCCCCGGGGAACGAGCTGTAGGAGCCTTACATCATAGTTCTAAAATCGAAGTTAAAAAAAAACAAACCATTCACTCCGTGTACACTACGTAAAAACAACTAAAAAAGTGAAAGAGCACACACACACACACGCACACACACACACACACACACACACACACACACACACACACACACACAACACGACTGAGTACAAATGATAAAGGATAGACAGAGACAATTAAAAACCAAGAACAAGTACCAGTGATAAAATCCAAAACAAAAGTATAGATTGAAATGAGCAAGATAAAACCTTAAAAGATAGCAGCGGTGAGGAGCTAAACGTAAGGCATTACTGAAAGATGGGACCTTGCGCATTAAGAGGTCACAGCTCATAGGCATGATCGCGCAGATCAGTCCAAATACTTTGCACACACACACACACACACACACACACACACACTGACACACACACACACACACACACACACACACACACACACACACACACACACGTCACGGTCAGTCCCTAATCAGTCGAAGTAGTTATAATCGGTATACTAGTTATGTCGGTATCACCGATATAAAAGATACTGACGTAAAACTGGGCAACACTGAGACAGTATTAAATATACTTTACTGCACACCCTTAGTTTTCAGAGACAGCTGCGATCATTTCATTTTATGATAACACAGCTTATTAATAGCTGTGTCATTTTAACACGGTCGGCGTATTAGCAGCTGTTCATGTTCAGCAGATGCTACATGTTCACGTGTAAGCCGTGTGCAGAAAATCCCCTGATGTACACCCCGCCTGTATTTTCCAGGGGCCGTGGTCAGGACGCGTTCGTAACTTTTCCGCCACTGATTTACGCACGCGAGGGTCCGTAACTTACGATTTGTGATAAAATTGGGTGGTCATGACGTTTGCGCAGAGTTACGGCCGCTCGGAAACCCTTGCGTATTGTACACCACCTTGGAGGGTGTCGGAAAGGTGCCGTAGCCTTTGCGTAAATCTGAAAAATGGCGGCCCGCTTGATTTACCTGAACTGCAAATGAGAAGAGCATTGCGACGGGAAAGGGTGTTCCGCGATCGTACTAACCCTTTTGACTTGTACGACGATGTGGACATGCTTCAAAGGTTTAGATTTAGGAGGAGAGACCTGCAGGAATTGTGCGGTCTTCTGTAGGACGACTTGAGTGTAGAGGGGGCGCGTTCAGTTCACTACGCACCCTGCAATGCAAAGGCCTGTATGGCCGGCCGTACACACATCGTGGGTTGATTTGTTTCCTTTTTGTGTGCGGGTTCCGAATTCAGAGTTTTGGTCGAGTCATGTTTCTCTGCCGTAGCAAGTCAGGTTAAATGCGTGGCATGTATGTGGATAGTTTTGTTGATGTTGTTGTTACTATGATCCTCTCCTCTTTCGTTTTTTCGTTGTTCTTTGATTGAGGTTCATTCCGTTGGTTTTCTTGCCAGCCGGTGAGCCTGCTACATACGGTTTGTACGTGCAGTAAATGCTTCTACTGGTTGTAGTCCGTCCAATGTTGAGATTGAGACTGCTAGGGAGCGGCCTATATGCGACCTGCATGCACTCCTGATCACACTCTCCACATACATGCCACGCATTTAACCTGACGCTACGGCAGATAAACATGACTCGATCAAAAACTCTGTAGTGAACGCGTAGTGAACACACCCCCTCTTACTCTTTCACTCTTCACGCTGGAAGGAGACTTTGTGCAGGTTACGTGATGGTGTTTTCCGTGGGAATCCCGGGGATCCCACACCTATCTAAAAATAACCCGTACGTGACACCGTTTCCAGTAAGTGCGCGTCGTGACCGGCCAACTAGCGGAAGAGATAGTTTTCACGTAGCCACGTACGAACTTACGATCCGCAACCTATTTGCGCAAAGAAATTTGCGTTCGCGTCGTGACCACGGCCCCTGAACAGTAAATACTGCACAGCTGGAAGCTGTCAGTAAGTGAAGTGAGTTGTTGTTTTTAAGTTTTTTCTTGAGTCTAACTAAAGTTTAAATAGGATGGGGCAGATTTCGCTGCGTGCAGCAGCAAGTTTCAGCGATACAAAACAAGTGATGCATGCCAGGTGGGAAATAAGGTTGAAAATGCTAGCCGGCTTACTTGCATGTATGAGACGTACATGTAATATCGATCGAATGTTTGGAACACACTAGGGGCGGAGCTTGTAAGTTTGTGAATATTCATGCTGCAATGCACAGAGGCGGATGAGCAGTTTCGCCAATCAAAGGGCCGTCGGAAGCATGAACGTCGGGTTGGTTGGTTACTGATTGTTTGAGTGATTCATGTATTGATTGGCTGTTTTGGTTGGTTTGTTGTTTGATTGTTTTGCTGATTGATTGATTGATTGATTGATTGATTCTGAAGTAAGTAATCCTAGTTATTTTCTTGTCTTTTTCAGCTTTGTGCCTTTCTAGCATATTCGTTGGCTTCTCCGATCGCCCTTTCATCTCTGCCTGGTGCGTATAAACTTGATGTGTTTGGGAAATCTCTCTCTCTCTCTCTCTCATGATAAAAAACGTTGAGGTCGTCAATCAAAAACTTAACGCGTTAGAAATACTTCCTTTAAAACAACATTTTCGATTTAACAATTAAGGCTGTCCTTGTATACAAAATGCGCAAGGAACAGTCCTCCATACCGTAGATGTCTTAGCTGCTGAACTAATGTCCCATCATTCCAGATTAGGGTTATCTTTGGAATACACTTCCCAAGCATGTTAGCCCGGAAACGCGAAAACACTCTCTTCCTTTAAGATCAGCCTTTTCAAACATCGAATGTGTGCGGGTTCGCAGCCGCTTTCGCCGGTAAAGAACGAAATTCTTCAGTCGGCTTTTCGGCACGCGCGTGTGTGTGTGTGTGTGTGTGTGTGTGTGTGTGTGTGTGTGTGTGTGTGTGTGTGTGTGTGTGTGTGTGATTAGTAACGGCAAGAATGAAAACTGGACCACTAGACCAATGTGATTTTTTCCGTTGACAAATAAAGTTTCATTTCATTTCATGTCTGTCTGTCTGTCTGTCTGTCTGTCTGTCTCTCTCTCTCTCTCTCTCTCTCTCTCTCTCTCTCTCTCTCTCACGCATCAGTTTCTGAGTAAACACTCAGTTAACACCAGCCGTTGTGATAGAAAACGTACAACTTTCATTGGCCTTGCCCAAAAGTCGTTCAGAGGATTGAGGTTTCCGTAAGTTCCGGTGAATGTTTTGTTTGAACGACATTGGCTTTTTTCTTTTCTTTTCTTAAACAAACTGTACTTATTGAAAACGTCTTTTTGGCATGGTGACAGTCGGTTCTAACGCCCCTTTACTGAGTCTGCCTCGTTGTCAAGGTCATACATATTAATTCTGAGTAATAAGTGATGCTTTTGATGATTAACTTGCACGTTGTTTCAGACTGGCGCCGAAAAACCTATGAAAATATAGTTTTTACATCGCATAGCGTTTACTAGGGCTGATTTTTATGTTGTTTCCATAGTAATGGAAACAACATAATAGGACGGGCTAAAATTTCCACGTTCATAGGCAAGCATCTGTGGTACAAACGTACGTCACTGCCGATCTCCCGCAGAGACGATTTTGCAAGTGTAACTCTGACAATGACGTAAGAAAACATGCGTCATCGATGCTGACATGTATGATGCACCGAACGCACTTCTCCTCCTCAGTGAGTGCCGTCTGTGTGTATGTGTGTGTGTGAATTGTGTCCGGGCCCGTTTCTTCGAAGATACTTAACCGAATGGCTTCAAATTTGGGGTATCCAAATATATCAAAATGTTACATTAGACGATTCAAGCGTGTGCTGATTGCTTAAGTGATTTGGGAGTTATCGCCCTTTTGAGACAAGTTGGTTGTCTTTCGTGTACAGGCGTAATATTTATTTAAATCACTCAATTTTTTGGCAGTAGATAGCTTGAATACGGACTCTGAACAGAGTCACTACTAGAAAATGGTCGCTCTTATAGTTTTCATGTAAACCGAGCCTGAGTTGACATTGCATGTGAACCCAGTTTAGATGCCTATTTCTCCGAAAATACTGAACCGATCGATTTCAAATTTGGGGTTTCTAAATGAATCAAGATTGTTGAATAGAAGGCCCGATCCAGGTACGATTGCACACATGATTTGCGAGTTATCGCCCTTTTCAGAAAAAGTGGCTTTCTGGCGTTTAAAGGCGTAATATTTACCTAAACCACTCCATTTTTTGGACATAGATAGAATGAATACGGACTCTCAACTAAGTGCATTTTGGAGGTTGTCGCTTTTATACTTTTGGCGTAAGCCGTACCTGATGAAAGTGCTGGTGAACACACTTTAGATCTCAAAATCGCTCCTACTATACATAGATAATGAGCCTGGGGTGCCATAAAAAAATATGCAAAAAAAATTAGAAAAATTCACTGTAGCCGTTATCGTCAGTTGACCCGAAAATTTGTACTCAGAGCACATTTCCTCTACAAGCCACACGCCTCACAAACATCGGAGAAGAGACGCACGCGCACTGACGTAAAGTAAGTGCGTCATGTTTGATTGACGTGATGCTGCTTTTTCTTGGGGGTGTCTCGCCACTTTCTTTCCGAATTCCTCTGTTTGGAGACGTGGTGTATTTTACTTCTACTATGTCGCCATCTTCGTGCAATCGCAGAGAAGACACGGGATACAACAGAATACAACTCCAATACTGTATGAACAGAATATGCACGGAGAACAAATTCATGAAAGAAGAAGAACAGATCTAGAACATTTCTCAACTTACTGGAAGGTTCGATATCTTTCCAAGGTGACGTAATCTACTGACGTTACTGCACCAGCATGTTCTGGGATGGTCTAGAAATTATTTTGCATCGAAATGCAGTATGCAGTATCTTTTCGCGATCTCTACAACTTGACATATGGAAAGCGGGAATTTCAGTGGGTTTTGTTTTTGCCACTGACTCACACTCAGAAGCATAATGCAAAGATCTTGGAAACATAAAGATAGTTCACTTACCTCCCTTTGAGGGACAACGCGTAAGAGTTGTCTGCGCGCATTAGCGCGCATCCCGCAGATCTACGCAGTAATGGCAGAAAGCCAGAAACCACGCAAAAATTCGGGCGTGTGGAGAGCCGAATTGCTGTCAGAAGCGAACACCAGGGACGGGAAAACCTTTCTGTAGATTTCCCCCTTGAAAAATAGAGGTAGGTATGCCTACGATATCGAAGTTGGAGCCAAGATCGGTATCGAAGTTGGAGCCAAGATTATGTTTTCTCCCAAACATAACACATAGCATCACACGTAAAAACCAAAATCGCCGCATCCACGACGTGTGACTGGCGTAAATTTAGTATAGAATCCGCATGCTTGTAAAAAGTCTGTTTGTTTGACCCAACCCTACACTAGCCGCCGTAAAACATTTTAACAAAATAAACAACAAGGAGGAACGGCCCCGTCCTACAAAGTTGTTTCTCCAAATTTCATTTTATTTTGTCTGTTTTGTTGTTATTGTTGCCGGTTCTCCCCTCTCCAAGTTCTACCAATGACACTAGATCCTCTACGACCTCGACCGATTAGTCACGTGACTGGGGTTGGGGCCGGGTGGGGGGAGAGAGAGAGAGACAGACAGAGAGAGAGAGAGTGGGTGGGTGGGTGTTTAGGAATTTAACGTCCTTTTCCACCACGTAAGGGTGCTTTCTAAGACGGGGCAACGAGAGAAAGGCCAGCACAAACATTTGGCCCCAGCCGGGATTCGAACTCTCGACCCGAGCATTGAAAGTCCAACGCTCTACCATTTGGCCTCCGTGGCTCCCCAGAGAGAGAGAGAGAGAGAGAGAGAGAGAGGTCAGTTCCGTGAACTCAACATTTGACGTCAGCCTCAGGCAGGTCGTCATACACAGACAGAGAGATGACGTCAATTCCGCGAACTAAACATTTTCACGTCAGCCTCTAGCACTGCCATCGTCTGAGGAAGCCTGTTTATGTCTTGTGATTTCCCTGTTGGCTTTGTGGCTTCCCCGATTGAATTATTTTTCACATGAAATCTGGAAGATCTAGAGGGCTGGTGAAATGTCGGAGGCAGTGACGATACTTGCTTATTTTGTTTGTGAACTAAGCGTTTGACGTCAGCTTCACACTGGTGGTATGACAGATGATGCTTCTGCATGTCTTGTGATTTCCCTGTTGCTTTTGTAACTTCCCTGGCTGAACTAATTTTTACATAAAATCTGGAAGATCTAGAGGGCTGGTGAAACATGAACTAGAATACCTTGGATTGTACTTATGAAATCGAAAATTTGGAACTCTTTTGACCGGTGCTTCTCGCAGAAACTTGAAAAAGTTAATGTTTATCTAAAAGTTCAGTTATTCTAAATGCTAAAGATATAATAGTGCAGTAGTTCCTGTCATATGTGCAGTTGTCACACTAGACAAAAACGCCGGGATGATAAGTAATTTGCAGTAGTCTTTTCATAGATATTTGATCTTATGTGCAAACCACCCCTACCTCGGAAATATTTTTTTTACACAAAACCAGTCAGAGCTACAGAGCTGTAGCACGAATTAAGGCAGTGTGATTGGGTGAACTTCCAAAGTCTAGAAAATGAAGGAATTTGAACAACTTTTTCGAAAAAATTCGTAACATGACCGATTTTTTAAAATTGGCAATAACTCTTCTGAAAATGCGGCAGGCTAAAAATCGTGAAAGGTAGCTCTGGAGAAGGTGATTTCCCATTTTATCTCAAAGTAAAAAGGCCTCCATCGAGGTGGTTTAGGAGATAGCCATCATTACATCCGTCCACACACACACACACACACACACACACACACACACACACACACACACACACACACACACACGTCATTCCCGCCAAAAAGAACGCAGCAGCAAAGTGTGCACGTAATGTGTCTATGACGCAGATTTCGTTACGTCACTGTGTGCGTGAAAGTAAGTATTGTTTGGAAAAACGTCACAGTCTTGTTTTGTATCACTGAAACTTGCTGCTGCGCGTAGCAAAATCTGCCCCGTCTCATAAAGTTGTTTCTCTATGGAGAAACAACTTAAAAAAGACCTCAAGTGGTACGTGTGCATGCAGTGTAAACTAACAGTAAACACACGCGGCTGACGCAGATACAGCGTAATTTTTTTCCCTGACAACTTTACAAATCACGGTGACTTAAATTGTGCTAGCGTCTACCTGCATCTAAATTCAGAACACACACACACACACACACACACACACACACACACACACACACAGAACAAAATCATCCGGCTGAACTTCATTCTAACCATTGTAAAACCATATCACAACATAGAATCTGCTGGATCGTCGGTCGCAGATATGATTAATGCTGAGTTAGCAGGAAGTATTCAGCGGATGCGTCCATCTTTGGATCTCTCGCACATTCGATCTTTCTGTGTTCCGTACTAGTTTTACTTGAACACATCGAACGAAATGCACTGCGTAGCCTACGTACAGCAGTGAAAGCCAAACTAGATCTTTCGTTCGTCCTCCGGAACTTTGAGAGTACTTATGTTTTCCATAGGCCTAAAACACATGCGAAATATATGGGGGGAGACCACCTGTCAGTCGCTGACATCTTCGTTTTTTTTTTTTGTTTTTTTTTGACAAGAAAGCGAAAAAAAAATGTTTGTTTTTCAACAGGAATACCAAAAGAAGTATTTCCCCGTTTATATTTGTCTGTTATTTGAACAATTCGGCGCAGAACACAATTGCATGCTTTTGTGATCGCTTTCCACTTTCCGCCATGCTGTCACTATAGGGGCCAGATCTAGGATGCGGGCAGACAACTCTTCGCGTTGTCCCGCTATATGTCTCTCTTACGAGGGCAGGAGTGACGCGTCTTTCTGATTCCAAGGTCTTTGCATAATGTGTGTGTGTGTGTGTAGGGGGAGGGGGGGGGGGGTGCGTGCGTGCGCGCGCAAGCGCGCGTCTAAGGCGAGAGAGAGAGAGAGGGTCTCTTCTCCGATACCAGTAAGCAATCGTCTGTCAGTCAGGTCTGCGGGAAGTAACTCTGTCAAAGGGGAACGACTTTATTACAAGAATTCATTCACCCATGTAGAACCTCGCATACGCCAACAAGTTGTGACGTCAACCAGCTAGGCGAGCTCACACGACCTCATGTGTTTGGGTTTTTGCAAGTGCATAGAGGCACGATGAGGGTTTTCAGTACTTTCTTTATGTCAGCATGCTTGATGTCAGAGAGCTTGCGTTCCGGCGTGTGCGCGCGGGCTGCATACATGACACAACGACTACGACTGTGACTACAGCAGGTCATTGAATGGAAACAACATATTGGGCTGGTGGCCATCTTGTTTGTTATGTTGTTTCCATGGTAATGGAAACAACATCATAGGACGGGCTAAATTTTCCACGTTCATGGGCAAGCACCTGTGGTACAAACGCACGTCACTGCCGATCTCCCGCAGA
>JACVVK020000214.1:147500-157500 GCA_018292915.2 Batillaria attramentaria | reverse complement strand
AAAACGTCATAGATTTCAAAGAAAACAACTTGACGTCTCTCTTCCAAAACCAAGATTGGTCTGACAAGTCCGGTCAGTTGTTTCCATTCAGAGAGAGAGAGAGAGAGAGAGAGTGTAGTGTGTGTGTGTGTGTGTGTGTGTGTGTGTGTGTGTGTGTGTGTGTGTGTGTGTGTGTGTGTGTCCTCCCGAATACATGGCATTACAAAAGAACGACCGTGACGACAGCAGGTGATTAAATGGAAACAACATATTGGGCTGGTCAGTGGCCATCTTGTTTTTTCTTTCTACATGTGTATATTTACGATTAATTATGTTTAACTTGTTATGTATTATCTTTGTGTAGATTTCATCGTAACTTCATGTGTATTATGTAGCAAGGACGCGTGCCTGACAACCTCTTTTTCTTGAATAAAAAAAAGTCAGTCAGTCTCTCTCTCTCTCTCTCTCTCTCTCTCTCTCTCTCTCTCTTTCAACAATTATCATTTATTTTTAAGCCCGTTTGTTAATCAGAGCTGACGACCACAGAGACACACCCGACCACAAAAACTCCAGCCGACCCCCTCAGTAAGTAGTGATGAAGCACATGTGAGTAACGTCTCTCTCACAGGCTTTGGAGATCATTTACTGGAGCACAATAGCACAAAAAAAAAAAAAAGGCGGGGGTGGGGGCGGTATTCTTTTCCCAAAACCTCACTTTAAAGCCGCGAGCACAAAGTTTGCGCATGTCAAATCGTCGACATCGACATCATCATCATTATCAAAGACTTAGCAGAACAAATCATTTTCTACGTTTCACTAGTTTCTTCCCTGATTTACCTTTTGTCAACTTCTGCAAGTTAACATGCAGTACCACCCTCTAAGTCAAATAATTTTGTTTTCACATAAACTTACTGACTTATTTTTTGTGTAATTGTGGTTTACAATCATTGATTTGAAAAGAAAGGATCTGGAACATTTGAAATATGGAAACATTTTCGTAATGGTTATTTATACAATTTATATGTGAAAAGGTTCACAAGTATTAATGTTTTAAAGTTACGAACAATCCGCAATGTATTCATTTAGATACATGTATATGCGAGTGTGGATGCTTCAGCTCGCTTGCTTTCCAGAAACTAATTGAAATCATTCCTTTTTGGATTACTGATTCAAGAATGGGTTTTTTGTTGTTGTTGTTGTTGTTATTGTTTTTTGCAGATAACACAACTCAATCATCAGGTGCGGAGAGTGCTGCTGTCGAAGTTTGGATTCCTGTGGTCGTGACTGTGCTAATACTTTGTGTAATAGTGGCAGTGGTAGCATTTGTTTTCAGAGGGTAAGTAAGAGAAGTTCCTGTTTTGAATCCATCCGTCCCCTTGTGTGTGGTAATCGTGTTTTGCAAAAATACTTAAACACAGTTTGGAACATTCAACAACACTTGTACGTATTATCCCCTCTCCCTCCCACCTCCTCGCCACACGCTCCGACCATTTCTGCTTTCTTCCGTATGTTTTAGAGGTTAGTGTTTCACTGTGTATCGCATCACTCTCTGAAACTATTACGCTGATACTAATCAAGAGTTTTACACGGTTGTCAGAAGTGTGAGATGTTTACTCAAGTTCCAGAGTGTTTGAATCAGTCCAAGTGCTTTCACTTTGTGCATTGTATGTATAGTCTTGTTTTTCTGTTTCTGACGGAGGCTACGCAGGAAAATGTGAAACTACGGTGGCAGTAAAAAAAAATTAGGCCCGGATTAAAATAATTCAAACCATCTTCAAAATGCATTACTTACAAAACAGACGGTATCCGTTGAGGACTAGTGTAACAAAATCTGATACCAGTAGCTGATTGATACTATATGATAGCTCCAGAACCAATGTTATCTCGAGAGGGAAAGAATGTACGTGTAGCGTTGCCCGTTGAGCTATACAAAACGGTTTGCTTGACTTTGAAACTGTTCTTCAACCCTGTCCAGTTTGTTGTAATGTTTGTAGTTTAGTTCCATGGATTGTCTTACTACTATTTATATGAAGTCAAGTTTTGAGCACTGTGGTATCCATGTTTTCTTCCGACCATTGTGTTTGCTTCGTGCTACTATTTAAGCGAAATCTTTATCTTCAGATGGATCAAAGAACATCTCCCCTCACGACGTGGGAATGAACATGAATCAAGTGGACCTGAAAGCCATCCTATGAGAGTGCCAGTCGAGGAGCAGACTACTAACCATCCTGTTTGAGATCGGTACTTTTACGTAGTGGGGGTGGCTTCTATGACTCCAAGACCCTGAAATCTATACTGCTAACATGTACACAGTGTTCTGTCTTAGTCATGTGGGGTCGAGACAAACTAAATCCGACCTATGCTCTCCGCTCTCCGCTCTGCAAGAACTCATGATTCACCAGCTGTCGTCATGTGCATGCTCGTCCTTGATTCTGTCAGTGCTAGTCCGTGTCCTAGAGCCTTGTTGGCTCCCTATGTCTGCAATCTTGTATTCCAGAGTATGGAGCGGGAGGGCTTTAGCACAACATACTGAAATGTGCACCATCACTAGTCAAAATGTACTGACAAGCTGACAGGGAAACGAGTACGACAGTCAGAAACATACAATGACTGGTTTCAAATGCGTTTTATCCATAGATTTTCTTCTTTTGTTTTTGCGTGGCAGGTTGACTGTGCTTTATTATACTTATTGTCATGAATTTTTACATGTTTGGGCGAACTGGTGCAGTGTGTCTGTGTACTTAATGTATGTGTGGGCTGTTCTTGAAATATGTGCAGTGGGTTCAGATTTGTTATTAGCAAGTATTTCACGTGCTTCGGTATTCAAGACCGATTGTGTGTGGCGGTTGCCTGCAGTAGTCTATGTAGTATTCGTTAGCACAATCAGGGAAAAGAATTTTCGTGAACTATGACGCTGAGATGTTATGAGTCTCGTAAGTCACATCTTAAACAGGAGTGAAAGACGCTAACGAATACTACATAACATCTCAGCGTCGTAGTTCACGAAAAGTCTTTTCCCTGATTGTGTAGAAACGAACGTTCCTATATGTGTTGCAGCCGTTACAAGTCTCATTACTTTAAGATTGCCCCTCGTGATGATCTTTCCCAGAAACACGCGTCGTGTGTTAGCAGCACACAACTTCATGCTGATGGGATATCACGCACGTTAATCACACACACACACAAATTAAAAATTGATTAGTTAAACTATGCTGTTCACAAATTATAGGGAAGTGTTCTTGGTGACATGCAGGCTTAAGGACACAGATTGCGCGCTGGGTCAAGTTTGGTGTTTGTTTGAGGGCCATGTTTAGCGAGTGTGCTAGTCTGTAGTGATTTGATAGGGCAACATGCATGCCAGGGGGTAGCAAGAGGTGGCAAGCTGCCAGTGAAGCTGGGACTGTTTTGCGAACAAGAGAGGCAAAGGTGACATGAGTGGATATGGGTAAAGTCAGTTTCCTGGCCTAAGCAGAACGTGGACTAGCATTACTTCAGTGAAGCCTGAGGGTAAAAGAGACATTTAAATTCTTTATTAATTGCTGTCAGGTACGTGCCATTGAATGGTTTGTGCATGGTTTAGGGGTGACTGTGATGCCTGAGGCTAACAGGGAATATGTAGGCATTTTGAGGCTTTGTGCATTTGTATTTTTTGACCTGCAATATTTAGCTGAAGAAATCAGGCATTCAGATTTACCTTGCCGGCATGATTCACTTCACTCAGACACTTGTGCCGTTTGACCGAGAAGGAAAAAATCTGAACAAACACGACACTCATACAATGTGTTCATTTTAGGATCTTTACTTTGCTTTTCGTCACTTTTATTGGCCCCCGAATTGCCGCGAACCCCATGTACCGTTTAAGATCTGTTGGAGACATTATATTTGTTAATGCGAGGTGTCTGTGCAATATCTAGGTTTTGGTTAAAACTCCTTACACTTTTTGTGTCCTTAACAAACCACTTGTACATTTTATCGTATGATGATGATGATGTGGGTACAGTTGTGTTAGCTAGATTGTATGGTAAACCACTCCTACTTTAATTTGAGAGATGGACGTGGGATTTTTAGCGTGCACGCTTACTATTTGTGCCGGTGCGGTAAACGACACTGCGCGTGATTTCGACTCGATTTGGACAGGGAAACACCAGCCAGATTCCAGGCCACCAGGGTTTCGAAACTGTGCCGCAGAATCCGCAGCGCATACAAGGAATAATACCCCCCCCCCCCCCCCCCTCCAAAGAAAAAAGAAAGAGAGAGAGACACCCACCACCACCACCACAAAAAAGAAAGACCAAAAGAAGACAAAAAATGCGCTTGAATGTAGCATTTTACTGATAGGAGGAACAAGAGCGGAAACATCACGTAAACAAGTGCTTCTATTTATTACGTGTTGTTTAAGCTTGAATAAATACGGGAGCTTGGATAGCCGAATAGTATCAGGAGCGTTGCACTTTCAATGCTCGGGTCGTGAGTTCGAATCGCGGCGTGTTCCAAATTTTTATGCTGGCCTTTTTCTCGTTGTCCCGTCTCTTTGATATCACCCTTATTTGGTGGAAAGGAACTTTAAACTCCCAAACACACGAACACCCTTGAATAAATACCAGACTGAAAATAATGTGTTACACTCGACGAGATCTTCCAAAGACATTCATGTTCTAGCGGAATACTGGTTTTCATGTGTGAGCTAAGAGCATTATATTTTCTGGGTTCCCTGCTACCTCATTGTGACCATCCTCATTTTCCGTTCCTTCGGCTATCCCAAGGAATACTATGGTTTACTGCCACATTTCGTGAGAGTCTAGTCCTAGCGTTTCAAAAGGTCCTATTAGTTATTTATTAATTAAGGGCTTAACGCCGTGCGTCGAAAGGTCATAGAATAGCAATAGCATAATCCTCTGCAGGAAACTTCCAGATGAACATTCAATGGTTCACACAGTTTGTCTGCAATGAAACATGAGAGCATTGTTTTAGATGAGGTGTGGAAATACAACACGTCAAAATGGCCGCCATTTTGCGCCTGTTTTTCAATTGGAAATATTTGTCAGCCACATATTCAAACGGATCTTGAATGTGCCTTTTCTTGCTTTTTACAACTCATATTTATGTGCATTACTAAACGATCACTGCCTCCTTCCGTTAGCTAGTTTTCAGACAAAAGAGCATCGCTTCCTGCTACTATGTGCTCGGTATGCCCGCTAGAGTGTGAAATGAACATTACCTAATAATTATTATGTCATGTGTTCCAACAGGAGGGGGACAGAGGGTGATTTGGGGCATATTAGAGTTGGTAGTACCACTGAAAAGTGCCAAAAATACCGGGCCCCGTATCGTAGTGGTTAGCACTTCGAACCATGGACCGGCAGATCCGGGTTCGAGTCCCATTCGAGGAAAGCGGGATTATTCCTACCTAGGTCGGCTCCTACCTAGAGCGGGTGTACATTGGGCCCAATGGGGAGGCTGTTGCCACACAGCCGAGTGTACACCCACTTGGTTTAAACAGTTTTTATTCATTTTGAACAGACAGAAAATTCACTCACACAATTTCGACCATACCGAGCACAACAAGTTAAAAACTTATGAATGTGCTCATAAGTACAAAAAAACATTTGCGGCGGAGTATTATAAGATAGATCTGTAAGAGATAGAGAAGAGAGAGGATAGAAAGAATGACCAATAGATACAGTACAAAGAAAAATGCAGTGGGGTTGCGTCTGCGACGGCGGCAGCGGGCCGGCGACTGGTAATGGAAATCGGAATTTAGGTGTCAAAGTGACCTGATACTTCTATAAAGTGCTGTACAAAAAAATGTTTATATTGTCATTCAAAGGAAGACAGAGATTCCCTCTCAAGAGGGTGTCGATGTTGTAGTTATATGGAAGAGTTGATATTGTTTGCGTGCGTGCATTATTAAAGAGAGGACAATCCATAAGAAAGTGGGCTGGGTCTTCAACAACGTGGCCGCATGCACATGAACGGTCTTCAGATAGATGTCTCTTAAAGAGATGGTCGTTAAGATCACTCATCTCAAGCCTCAATTTCAATAAATGCTCCGTACTGATCTTTCACCTGAATAATAATAGAAAGGAACTGCGGGATCTGCACTAGATAAAAAACGTTTGAAGGAACTGAGTGAATCTGAGAACTTAACATGGTCCGGCAACTCATTCCATGCGGCAGTTGTTGAAGGGAAAAAAGAAGATTTATATAACTCAGTGCGACAACGAGGCATCTGTCTTTCTAGGGGATTACGTACATGATAGGGGTTCACTGATGACACCAGAGGGGGCAGACGTTGACAAAGATAAGAAGGTGCATTCCCATTAACAATTTTGAAGTACAAGATTAATTTGTGTCTGTAACGTCTTTCTGAAAGTGATGTTAAACCTGATTCGGTGTATAATTTACTATGGCTTGTACCTCGAACAGTTTTTATAATGGTTCTCAAAGCCTCAAGGTGCAAATTTTACACCCACTTCACTTTGTCTGTGAGCCTCTGTTGCTTGCTTAACTAACTAATTTTTACTTGTCTGGATGTTTATCTCATTTATACATAATTAATAAAAAAAAATAGTTGAAATAATCTTGAATCCTCTGTGTGTGTGTGTGTGTGTGTGTGTGTGTGTGTGTGTGTGTGTGTGTGTGTGTGTGTGTGTGTGTGTGTGAGAGAGAGAGAGAGAGAGAGAGAGAGAGAGAATGTAAAAAAAAATTAAATAACTTTATTTGTTTACTTGAAAACAGTGGAATTTTTGGTCTTGCAATCAATTTTCAAACTTGTTTTGAAACCTTGAAGAACAAAAACAGAAAACGTGCGAACAGAGAGACAGAGAACCGCGGACAATGTTTCGCAGGCCTTGCACGCTCTCGCTGCGTGGGAAACAAAAGACCAAGACAGTGACTGGTGACTCGTATCGGCTAAGTGCTGTTTCATGAGTTCTTGAGGAGCGTGAAACCTTGCCTGTGGGATCAAGAGATCCTTGGTTCGAGGTACTCCACAGATGAAAGAGGCTGCGGAGTATAGTCTTGACTTTGCAAATGTCCCAGTGTCATTGTCAGTTGTCTGAATGGATTCGAAGAGTGACCTAACAGGCTAGAGGAGCACAACTAACGTCACGATGCAGTACACCGTCTCTCTCTCTCTCTCTCTCTCTCTCTCTACCGTGTGGGATGGTCCAGGGGAAGTCATCTATTTTTTATATTAATATGCTTATTCGTCGCTTTCTTCTATTTCAGTTTTAATGTCTATAATGTAGGCCTATATAATCCTTAGCTTACTTTTACTCTCGTACTGTAGTCTAGCCACGGCAAGGTTGCAAACTGGCCTTTTGGCCAAAATCTTCTACCGCTGGAAGAATAAAGGACTGTCCTTGTCATTGTCATTGTCACTGTAGTGTGTGTGTGTGTGTCCGAAGTGGGGGGGGGGGGGTTGATGAGGCGGGTGGAGTGGTCGATTGTGGGCTGAAGGGGCATGAAAAGGGAATGCGTTCTTTCTTTGTTGTGTTTGATTTTTGTTTTTGTTTTTTTCGTGAGGCTAATTTTGACAGCCATTGTTTCATGTATGGTAGCAGCCGTGAGTGCCATTCATTGGCGAAAGGACAAAACGATCATACACGTTCAATGATTCATGTATTCCGTAGAACCATGCTGTGCATGAGACCGGGTCATACCAGGCCCCTATATACTGATATTTTTGTTTACAATGCTTGTGTCACTGTATCCCTTTTTGTTCCTCTTAGTCCCGCTGGCCCTCTCGCCACCCGTTCTAACGCGTCCCAGGCTACCCCTGTTCATCAGCCTGTGTTCCCTTTGGCTTGGCGAGTGGAGTCGTCTATTAGGCGTAACCAACATCTTCAGGAATGAATTCAAAATACTTCATCTGTCAGGGCAATTATAATGGATTGGACAGGCATGAAAGATGCAAAGCAAAGAAGGAATAAAACGCTGTAATTTACCCATGATCAATATCCGCCGCCCCCCCCCCCCCTCCAGTAGGACGCACTGGTACAGAGCATTTGTTCACAAGATTATGCTTTTGAAAACTACTCATTTGACTGATAGGAGACAATCATGAGACAGTTTCTTTCCTAGTGAAAGCAACGTGTCTTGTGGCTTTCCTTTTTATCAGGCTTACTATCTACACCAGCACAATCAGTCAGCACGGCAACACCCTTCAAAATGGCCGGATGTAACAGAGTTAATAAACAATTGAACACGTAAGAATTCTCTACCCATCCCTCTACCAGACTCAGTTGCACTATACGCAGAAACCGTTTTCCAGCATCCATCTGGCCATGCACCCAGTTTGCCTGACGATTGACTGACCTTTGGGCTGGATTGGGCCTTCATCAGTGGAATTATGGATACGTCACAGGCATTCGACACATCCGCCCTCCCCCTCCCCCTTTCCTCTCCTCAGCGGTTGCACGGTTATAACTTTAGCAACAAAACATTATTGTCCAGTAGTGAAATTAGGTTGTTTTTTTTTTTCGTTTTTTTTTTTTTTCGTGTAATAACGTAGGTTTGTATTTGGTTGGGTAAAGAGATGATGCAGCATGATCAAATGAATATGTGGAACAGAGTAATCGCATTGGAAAGAGACAACAACTCCATTTGAAATCCGCCAACCGCTGTGCAAAACCAAAATAGCGTATGTGTCAAGTGAATGTGTCTTGAGCAAACACACAGTTACGAGTTTGCCCAGACAGGTAAAGACCCATCACGTTTTTACTTCTTTTTTTTTTTTGGGGGGGGGGGGGGTGTGTGGGGGGGGGGGGGGGGGGGGTCTTGAAGGAACATCTTCCAGGTTGATGTCGGCGTACTCCGTGTTGCTCGTGTCACCAATGATCACGTGATTGTCCGGCTTGCCAGCGAAGTGAAGCTCGACGTAGGTCAACCCTTCGGCGTTCTCAGTGTGACGTCCGCTCTAATCGCCCTAGAACGGAGAGACGTCGGCAGGGAAAATGTGAAAATTTGATCGGACCAGTCCCTTGCTATACACGGTAAAGTGGAAGGTAGGGTATAATTGTGTGTGTGTGGGGGGGTGGGGGATAAGGAAGGATGGGCAGTGTACTGGGGTTAGGGGTAGGGTGGAGACATGGGATGGGAGTGGGATGGTTTAGTGTTGGATTATCGGGAAAAAGGTAGCAGGTTCAAATCGTTTCATTGTTGAAGGTTGTGGCGTAGTTTTGTTGTTGTTGTTGTTTTAAGTTTCACAATATTCTTAAGGCTAGCCCCCCCCCCCCCCTTCTGAATAATTACTGTAGTTAGGATGATGTCTAGAACTCAGCAGAATAAATGACACAATGGGAAACCAGCACCTAGTACACCTTTTAAAAAAACAAAACTGAACCTCGGTCGTTAAACACTGGCTGCACCATTACGCCCCCTCGCGAATATAGTAGCTGTTGACATTCCTGGTGCTCCGAGTCATGTGACGTTGGGGCCAGGCAACTCCTACAGCACTTAACTGAAACTGACACTGACGCTCGGTCACTGAATTACTCTACGTTCACCTACATTCCTTAATTCTGCGGGCTGAACACAGATGTGTGACACGACTATGGATAAACTAAGTGTAGGCCTTCAGGGCCTTGACTGACTGAGAATCGAAAACACGCGTTTCAGTTGTGATGCCGCGAGCCGCGAGGATGTATGTCGGTCACTGACTGACTTTAGTTAGGAGGCCCCCTTAACCACACTGGCACACTGTCACACACACACACACACACACACACACTGGCACGCACGCACACACACTGGGACGCACGCACACACACACACACACTGGCACGCACGCACGCACAGCGTGCTTCAGTGCATACCGACACTTGTGTCAGGGTAGGCATACCTCTCTGCGGTATTTCAGTTCAGTTTTCCGGTTAATCAGTTTGTAGTGTAAACGTGCATTTTGCTGCGTTTGTACCAGTTTGTGTGTTTGTCAGGGTAATTACGATAAACTTAGCCTCCGCACTTATCTCTCAGTCTGCACTGACTTCAAACTACATGTGACGGCCGGCGATCACTC
>JACVVK020000214.1:0-142500 GCA_018292915.2 Batillaria attramentaria | reverse complement strand
TTAATGCCTATTACAACACAAATTCTCTGTTACTGTTGTTTTGTTTGATATGGTTTATCAGCTTTGGAAATGGTCGGCCAGTAAAATTTGAAAAAATAAATGCAACTCTAAATTCCGTCAGAAATTGATGAGCTGACGTTTTGCACCACATGATTGTAATGTGTTCATGTGTAACTGATCTGACATACTGAACATTGTGTTGAGTATATCAGATAAGAGTTGTAATTCACGTGAACTATGTGGTGTTTTCATAGCTCAACATTGTGTTGAGTATATCAGATAAGAGTTGTAATTCACGTGAACTGTGTGGTGTTTTCATAGCTCAACATTGTGTTGAGTATATCAGATAAGAGTTGTAATTCACGTGAACTGTGTGGTGTTTTCATAGCTCAACATTGTGTTGAGTATATCAGATAAGAGTTGTAATTCACGTGAACTGTGTGGTGTTTTCATAGCTCAACATTGTGTTGAGTATATCAGATAAGAGTTGTAATTCACGTGAACTATGTGGTGTTTTCATAGCTCAACATTGTGTTGAGTATATCAGATAAGAGTTGTAATTCACGTGAACTGTGTGGTGTTTTCATAGCTCAACATTGTGTTGAGTATATCAGATAAGAGTTGTAATTCACGTGAACTATGTGGTGTTTTCATACACGGGGTTTACAGTTCTCTCTTGTGCTGCAGTAGTAGTGATATCTACAGGCCGCTGATCCTGATTTGACCTTTGACCTTGACTCATATCAACGTAACCGCCAGCCCCACTACCCTGCCCCATGTCCATGTAAGCACCTGAAGCAGCTGGGTGACTGTCTTCGTCTGTGGTGTCTGTATGGCGGGTGCTGGTGGTAAGAGGGGCAGGCACCATGTAGCCGTCTGACCCAACCCGGGGACTCTGTCTTCTGTCAGGCCGGGGGACATCTTCACGGTGACTGACTACAAAAGAACAATCAATTTTTAAGTTGGGACCGGGGTTTTATAATCCCGTATGAACGAATTACAATTGAGCCTTAATCCAAACCCCAGCCCTGCTTCTGAAAAAACAAACCAACCTAGAACATGAGATTCTTTTAAAGTACTTTCTGTTCTTACAGTGTAGTTTACATTCTTTGATATGTGGTGGAAAAGGACGTTAAGAACCTAGGTAATCCTAAACCTACACGTGTTGTATCACTTTCTTGTTTCAAGTTATTCATCATGTCGTATTCGTTGCTATAATAAATATTTACTGTCAACTAACAACAACACAGTTGTGTTCCTAAAACTTTAATTTTGACAAATGACTGCAATACAAGAGTCAGAAATCCAGTGTACAGACCGTTGCTTCCTCTGACCTCTTCATACACGTGACCTCCACTTGACCCTGACAGACGTCGGAGTTCAACCTGTTCGGCTTCATCCGGGTCGTTTTCGTTCATCTCGACTGCTTCAGGTGCGCGTCTCACAGTCCTCCGCCCTGAGGTAAACATTAATGTAAGAATGGTTTGTTTGGTATCAGTAATGCCGTCTTTGATATCACCCGTATGTGGTGGAAAAGGACGTTAAACCCCCAAACACCCACCCCCACCCTGGTATCAGTAATGAGTTCGTACATGGATTTGGGTTGGGGTGTGGGATCTTGGTTGAAAATGACCTACCAGTTTTTGATGTGATAGTCACAGTTTACTGGATGGTTCAAACACAAGATAGTGTCACCCAACACCTAGTGCTTTACTAACCGCTTCATAGCCCGGTCAACTTGAAAGATTGATACAGTTCTTTAGCTTCACGACTCTAATGCCAAACTAGAGAGGCAAAAGCCTCCATGGCTCCCTTGTGACAAGGGTCAAAGTCATTCACACAAGTGTATGTTTGTAAAGCTCTTATCACTATCTATCATCATGGCAAGTAAAGTGTCTCTGGCGTTCCGAGTTCCTGGCAATATTACAATTTTCCCCCAAACAGTTTATATGGCCTTGACCTTGGGTCAAGGTCATTAAAAGGAGATCACCTCAATGTCTGTTATTATGCCAAGTTTGACGCCTCTAGTATTTGTAGTTCCTCTGAAAACGGTAATGTTAAAATTCACAACAGACAGCTTTAATGACCTTGACCTTCAGTCAAGGTCATTCAAAAAGGTAGGTCTCATTGCGGTCTATCATCATGCCTTGTTTGGTGCCTCAACTGTTTGTTGTTTCAGAGAAAATGCCAAGGTTAAAGTTTCCCCAAAACAGCCCGCATGGCCTTGACCTTGACTAAAAGTGATTGAACACAGGTATGTCAGTGAAGGTGTTGCCAATAACTATCATCATGCAAAGATTGATGCTTCTGGTTCTTCTAGATTCCGAAAAAATGCAAATGCAAAAATTTCCAAACAGACTGCTTTAATGACCTTGACCTTGGGTCAAGGTCATTTAAAATGGTTTGTGTGCATAGGTCTTTTCACTGTCTATCAGAAGGCCAAGTTTGGCGCCTCTGCTGTTTGTTATTTCTGAGAAAATGCCAATGTTAAGGTTTCACATAAATAGCTTGTATGGCCTTGACCTTGACACAAGGCCATTGAATACATGTATATCTGTAAAGTTCTTATCAATGTCTATCATCATGCAAAGTTTCAAACCTCTGGTCTTTGTAGATTCCATGAAAATGCCAATGTAAAATTTTCAAACAGACAGCGTTAGTGACCTTGACCTTGAGTCAAGGTCATTCAAAATGATATGTTTTGAAAGGTCTTATGGTTGTCTATCAGCATGCAAAGTTTGGTGTCTCTGCTGTTTGTAGTTTCTGAGAAAACGACAACGTTAAAGTTTTCTGGACACACACACACACACACACACACACACACACACACACACACACACAGACGACGGAGGGCTATTACATAGACTCCCATTGTTACACAAGGGAGCCAAAAAGGACACATTACAAAACATGAAGTATGTCAGGTATGGTTTGCACACTTTGACTAAGCAACTCACAAGTATTACATCATTAAACTATGTACACGTATATTTCAATCATGTAGCGTACTTGGAATTTCACCTTTCAAATGAGAAAGATTGTCTAGAGACAAGGACATTTCGTTGGGCAAAGTTTCAGTTGGGATCGTGTTGCTATGGCCATCCCATCTAAATTCAGACAAAAACACGCTGGACGTCATGCATCAAGAATGTAAAAAATGTTAAAGTCTTCCTCAACTTTAGAGTGTGTTCAAGCAGCTTAAGTAATCAGTGGAACGTTTATCGTGTCCTTAAAAACACATACTCTTCGTGTGTCTGCAGACGTAGATGAGAGCAGCAAGTCCCATCACAGCAAGGAAAGGGGCGATCACTGCAGGCAAAAGAAGACTCCAATGGATATCTGTCGTGAAAAGTAAAACAAGTTGCCCGTATCAGTTTATGTATTTGTGGCTGTTTCTATGGAAATGTTACGCCAAACCTGCATTACACAATTGTCGAAAACTCACAAAAAAAGTGAAAGCTGCGAAGTACATGTACACAAGCACACTTTTCCTTTCTGTTTTACCTTTTATGTTTCAGTGCTTGCGCGGCTTGAAGCGCGAAAACCTCGCTCACTCACTCTTCTATGTTTCAGATCTTAACAACTTAGTCTACATATATGTGTGATACTTTGAAAGGATACTATCTGAAACTATCTGACATTCCATACAGAGAGAGAGAGAGAGAGAGAGACTTTCCTTTAGATGTTGACTTGACTTTCACATTTGGTGTTGTCTGTGTTTCTGTACAATGTACAACATAAAAAAAAAATCCGTTCATGGATGCAGTATATAGTAAGTAATTTTTTTTTAACCGAATGCAAGTGAACTTTCTTTTTTGTTATTTTTTCTTGTTTATTTCGTCTTTTTCCTTTACTCATGGCACTTCATTGTATACTGTAATTGGTAACAACCAAGTCTTAACTGTGCGAACTTTTTCTCCAGCTGATGTGTTTAAACAAAAGAAATGCAGTACGGTTTGAAAGTCTTGACGAATGTAGGATTAAGTTCAGAGGATGCGCGGTCAACAGTTAGTTAGTTAGTTAGTTAGTTAGGGCTTAACGCGTGCGGTCAACATTTAACATTTAAGATAATGCAAAAAGAGTATGAAGATGAAAACTAGGAGTAATCATAACGCTGTTTACATATCAGTTTGTCCGTAATCTCATCCTATGTAACAAAGCTAACCAACCTTACATTTTATTTTTGTTTCTTGCTTTTATAAAAGTCCAGTTATCAGATCAACAGGGAAAGGACTTACTTTCTGTAACATTGACATGAAACAACAGACGCACAGAGCCTTCGTCATTTGTGAGTTTCAGTGTCCATTGTCCCTCGTCCTGTGACGTCACTTTGTCCAGCCCGACAGTCAGCACCAGGTCAGGTGGGGTGCCCTTCACTGACCGATACCTAACACGACTGACCACAGATCGGCAAAGCAGACAGGAGTTAATATACTAAATTGGATACATGTACACACTCGAATCAAATGCAAACAAACATAACACAAAATGTTAATTCTTGTTAACAGACAGGTGATTTTTTTAAAGCTGCTGTTGTGATGGTCGGTGAGTACTTATTGGATAGCTCTTTTCTTTGAGAGGGTGATGTACCGATTGCTGTAAACATGTTTGACTATAACTTTGACAACAATTGTTTGACCCGGCTAGAAATAAATAAATAAATAAATGAACCAGTGATCAAATAAAATAATAAATAAAATGTAATAGATATGTGTTACCCTTGCCATGTCTCTCATAATCTATAATGGAAAATATTTCCTGAAAGAGAGCTTGTATTAGTAACCTTGAACACTGGAGTGTTGTGTTGTTGGTTGCCGGATGATCGGGGACATAGGAAACGTCTTGGTGAAAACATGTTGTCACGTTGCTGGTGTGAGATCGGAACGGAAACTGCAGGACCAGGTGTTGTCCAGACGTTACTGGCGGAATCGGGACAGGCGTGACAAACGCAGGTGGACCTGAAATGTATGAAACTGCTTGAAAGGGATGGTTCGGTTACTGTGGTTTTGAAAAGAAGTACTACATGCTTATTGTTATCGGTATATGCCGAATGGTTAGATTTTCACAGCAACCAAAAACAAAACAAAAAACCAAATAAAACAAAAACCCCAATAAATGATAACGGCAACCATATAGAACTGTTTGACCAGTGGGTGTTACCATCTGGTAGTCCATGTACGGTAAGCTTACGATCTGTAATGAAGTACAGAAGTACAGTGGACGCCGGATATAAGCAACTCGGATATAAGAAAACTCGGTTATTGCCAACGAATTTTTTTCCCCCGGCCAAACTCTTCTTTATTATGTATTACAAAAACTCGGATACAAGAAACTCGCTTATAAGAAAACTCGGTTTTAGGAAAGCAAATTTCTTGTCCCGCTTGATACAAAAACTCGGATATAAGAAACCGAAAGTACATTTCCAAGAAAATTTCACTCATTGTAAGAAACCGAAAGTACATTTCCAAGAAAATTTCACTCATTCTAAGAAAACAGGTCAGGTCTGACGTCACTTAGGACAGGCACATGATGGCGCATGATTTTCTTTTCTTAAATTGGTCCTTTACCATTGTGTTCCGTGCAAAATTGAATGTTGGTAAGAAGAAAAAATACGAGATGCATTTTTGTTGTTCTATTGTTATATGTTGTTTTTATTATTATTTTGTTTTTTTTGCCTGATTGGGAGCTCAGTCTCTCTCTCTCTCCCTCTCTCTCTCTCTGTGTATGTCTGTCTCTGTCTACAGGGCTCGCGTTAAGGAGAATAAAACTATCAGTATTAGACTAACTGTTGATCAGTTCCTTTCTTTGACAATATACGTGGTCCATCTTTCCTCCATCCCCCTCCCCCTCCCAACAGAAAAAAAGCTAATTTGCAGCTTTTTTTTCAGCCAAATTAGACACGGAAAGCATCGCATATCATCCTCTAATGGGACGAGTGTTTTATAGATCAAAAGTTGATACATAATGCACTTTTTATATATATATCCTATAAATACAAGGGAATTCTCTCTCTCTCTCCCCTTAGTTCTTTTTTGTTTGTTTGTTTGTTTGTTTGTTTGTTTGGTTGGTTGGTTGGTTGGTTTGGTTGTTGTTTTTTTTTCTTTTTGTTTTGTTTTTTCTTACCACATGACCGCCAGCGCTACAGTTGGGAAGCAAAAACAGTATTTTCATGTTCAAACAAAAAATTCTGACATTGAAGGACACAAGCGCACTGGTGTATATTAACTCTACACATATATATTCTGTGCAGGTCTTTAAGAGAAACCAGATATTTCTTAATTTAATGCAAAACATACACGAACTGAGAAAAAAGAAATGTTTTAAACCTTTTTTCTTTTTTTTTTTTACTGAACTCGGTTATAAGAAATATTTTTCAAAATACTTTCTTATATCCGACTTTCAGATATAAGAAAACTCGGATATAAGAAACCAAAAAATTCACCCCCCCTCGAGTTTCTTATAACCGGCGTATACTGTACGTCTTGTCTCTGCCTCTCGAAATTTCTACTCATTTTATCTTCAATTATTGATTACTTTTTTATGAATTCGGTTGACACATGAACTTGAATAGCGTTGATACATACGCATTTCGCAGTGGTCCGTGGTCGAACAGGTCTAATACATATTTTATGGTCTATGGAGAGTGGGTGGGTGTGCAAGAGGAAGGCTACTGCCAATCGCCACTACTGTCAACCACAACCTAAATACACTTACACCTGACGAGCAGTCTTGTGGTTCCATTGACATCAGCTCCTGGTACCTCGCACCGCACGTTCCCCAAGTCCATGCATGAAACGTTGTGAATTGTGTACACAGCAGAATCAATTCCCTCAGTAGTTGCCGGAGAATGAGTGTCTCCACTCTGACTGATGAAACTAACGTTGTAGACAGGTGGATTTCCTGCATCCCAGCTGCAAGTTAACGAGATACTCGCTCCCTGCTGGATTAGTTGGTCGTCTGCCCCATCATTCAGTAGCAGGCTGGTGACTCGGGGCGGGTCTACACAACACAAACTTTTAATATTCATGTGCAACTGGATTAAAATATAAATGCCGTTCCTTCAAACCATCACACACACACACACACACACACACACACACCGCCGTACCAACCGCCCCCCCCCCTCCCCCCGCCTTCTGGAATGCCAGGGAAGTAAAACTACCGGTCCGATCTTACCATCTAGTATACCCCCCACCCCCGGGTCCCTCTCTCTCCGGCATTTTCTTGATGAGTTAGACACATACACCCTTTGTCAACCTTATCCCCCACCCCACCCCCGCCCAAGTCTCACCCCGCCTCTTTCCCCCATGATTTCTTTTCCGTGCATTTCACTGATAAGTGAGACCCCCACTGATTATTTTCTAGCTCACATTTCAGGGAAAGTTGACATTCAGATTCTGTATACTTACATTGCACGATGAAGAAAAAGTCGGATTTATTTACTGTCTTGTCTGCTGACAAGCTCCACGAAGTACTGTCTGCTCTGGTGAATGTGTGTGTAAAATTAAATGATTTGTTTCCTGTGTGTTCGCAGGGTTGATTTCGGCCTATGATCCAGCGGTTATTTAAAAAAATGATATTGCACTTATCGTAATTAGCATTAGACACGCATATTTTTGTATTGTTGGCTAACGAACAGCCCTGTATGTGGAATGGAATGTTGAGAGTCACGTTTTCCTGAACAGTAACTTCTCTTTCTGTCAGTGTTGGAAAATAAAAGGAAGCACCTGTAGAAATGAAAACAACAATAATTACGTCATCCTGTCACGGGGCAATCTGTTTCAAACTTGATGCTGTATGCGGCGTATTTCACTATTTGTCACATGCTGTTCTCGTTATCAAGGGCCTTCCCAAAACTCAACACTAGAATTAAACATTATTATTATTATCATTATTATCGAACACTCTTAAGTCAAAGGGCAAATTTTGTTTGACAATACCGATGTTTAACTTATCTGTTTTGGAGTACCTGTTTGACTCCGTGGAAAATTTAGTCATACAGAAAAAACAAGTTTGCCGGCAAACTGAAAAAAAATTGCTCATCCGAAGGTCTAAATAAAATGAGTTTTGCTTTCTCTGGGCCCACAGTCTGGAACTCACTACCACCAAGTCTAAAAATTATTCCGTCACGTTCCACTTTCAGAAAAAGACTGTTTTCCCATCTACTTGAAACTGAAACACTGAACCAGACGTTTACTTCTCGGTAATAAGAAAGTTTCTTTCAAGTGTCCATTTTGGTGTATAATCTGAACAACCATGTCAGGTGTGTGTGTGTGTGTGTGTGTGTGTGTGTGTGTGTGTGTGTGTGTGTGTGTGTGTGTGTATGTGAAGGAGAGTGAGAGAAAGATTTTTTTTTTTTTTTTCTTTCGAGTAATTTTTTTTTTCTTTATTTTTTTTTTTTTTTTTTTTTTTTTTTTTTTTGTATCTCCCTTTAATCTTGCCATTGTAGTCTTTTGTTTTTGTAGCAACGGCTGATTGAAAAATAATCATTTTTGGTTAAATCACTTCCGTTGGAAAATAAAGTTCGTTCGTTCGTTCGTTCGTTCGTCTACTTAAGCGTGTTTGACTATAACGTATGCGTCTGAATTATTATTATTATTATTATTACAAGTAGTAGTAGCTGCAGTAGTAGTAGTAGTTGAAAACCAAATGATTAATTACAAATGCTCACAGTTTCCTTTTGTAGACGGTAAACTAACCGCAAGAAGACTCCACGCCGTGCACAACAAAAGGAGTTCACAAAAACGTGCGCGCATGTTTACATGAAATCCTTCCAGAAACCGAGAAACATGTGAATGGCGAGTTTAGCTATAGGTAGAATCGTGAGACTTATCAGCATACAAACACAGACGTCAGCTGACACAACACTACTACGAGTTTTCCTTGTACTGATTCAGTAGTTTCCTGTTCGACTAATAATGTTACAATCCTACCCCAGTCGCACTTCACAAGGTTTTTATAACACGAAAAAGGAAAAGAACTAATCAGCACACAGCTCGCCAGTTTGTGCGTGCCATGTCGTCAGTCACGGCGGTGCCGCAAACTTGAAGTAAATCAAATCAAAACATCTTTATTGTCCAGTTTAAAAACAAACCGGAAAACCGGAGTAACTTGAGTGTGTGTGTGTGTGTGTGTGTGTGTGTGTGTGTGTGTGTCACTGTGTGTGGGTGTGTAAGGGTGAGAGTTACTATGATATTTCAGGGCATGGATATTAAAATACGATGAGTTTCAGTGACAACTTTCAGATTTTTTTCTTTGTTTGTGCAGATACCATGCATCCTGCTATACACAGTTGCTATATTTAATCAACATCTCGTCTGGAGTTGTTGCACATGGCTTCTTCTACATGCGTTCAGTGCTGGTTACAGCTATCCAACAGTGCTAGTTGTCAGCCCAGACACCGATGTCTTTGTGCTTGCCATTGCCACGGCCCACCGTTTTGACTGCAGTCTTATGTTGCAGGTGTCAATGCTTGTTTAACATCTCAACATAAAAGACACGTACAGTGAAACAAGTTGCCAGGCACTCCTCGGTCTCCACTCATTCACAGGATGTGACACTGTGAGTTTCCGAGGCAAAGGGAAGAAGAAGGCTGTCTTCTGTCTGCGTGCTCACCCAGGTTTTGCCTCAACATTTGCAGATTTTGGCACTGAGTGGACCCCAAGTGAGGAAACTCTGAAGAATCTTGAAGCCTTTGTCTGTGCACTGTATGGAACTGGAAGCAAATCAGACACTGATGTCAACAGTCTTAGACATCATTTGTTTCAGCGCAAACACATGGAGACAACACCTTGCCTCCAAATCAAGATTCATTCAATCTCCATGCCATGTGTACTGCATACCAGACCGGCATTCATCAGCGCTGCTTGAACCAGTACATTTGTGCTCCTTCTCCCCAGTCCCATGGATGGATGTTAGATGACAACAGATTCTTGGTGTTCAAGTGGATGTCACTTCCTGCTGTGCCGCCCTTAGTTTCAGAGTTTGTGCAAGGATGTGCGAGATGTTCCTGCCGCAAACGTTCGCTCATTTGCACAGGCATGTGCCTGTGTGAACTGCTGCAACCAAGGGACAACTGAGGATGCATGTTGACAGTATTGAGTCGGAGATCGAATGAGTCGGAGCAATCATGTGTCAGAAGATGAAGATTAGTGTACGGTGTGACATTCAGAATGAAATGTGCATGAAGTGACTGTTTACCATACTTTCCTCATTTTGCCAGACTTCAGCTAGTTCAAGACTGTTCCATACTGTTGAATCTGTGGATCAAGTGTGCATGAACTTTGATTTGTACTCCCTTGTTACAGGTCAGACTTTGAAAATGTGTTCTATGATTACAAGTTGGGGTTGCTCTTCTCTTGCATTTTCGTGCATTTGAATGAGTGACTTCAGCTTGTGGATTACCTATTTGTTGGTTGATCTGGTCTGGTCGATCTTCACACCCAGATATTTCACACACTTTTGGAAAGAGACCTGCGAACCACCGATGTTTGCGACCTCGATGCCAATCAATCTGAGACGCGACTGAGAACCTACAGGCATGGCCTCGGCTTTGTCAGTGTTAAGTTTAAGCTTGTTGCTAGTCATCCAGGATAAAACATCTTCAATACAGGACTGAATGCTCAGCTGAGCAGAGAGGCTGAAATGGTCGGGAGTACTGCTTTTTGACAGTTCGGTGTCGTCCGCATACTTGTGAAAATCACACTCATGAGCGGAGATCACATCAGACAGAGGCTAGGAATACAGCGTAAACAAAACAGGCCCTAAAACGGAGCCCTGAGGGACCCCAAACACCAACAGACTAGGGGCAGACAACTGGCTGTTAACGGTTACAGCTTGGAAGCGATCTGTGACATAGGACGTAAACCATGCCAGTGTGGTACCGTGAATACCAAAGGTTAACTCCAACCTCTTCAACATCACGGAGTGATCAAGCGTGTCGAATGCTGCGCTGAGATCCAGGAGAGCAACAAGGGAGACTAGTACTCAGACTAGTCTCTCGTCTGAGTTCACAAGCAGACCATCCAGGACACTCAGCACAGCAGTCTCCGCGCTATGATCCTTCAGGTATGCCGACTGGTGGGCTTCAAGTAGATCATTTTCAGACAGATGGCGCTGCAACTGTTTTAAAACAACCTTCTCAAGGATCTTTGAAATGAACGGGAGATTAGAAACAGGTCTAAAGTGTTTCAGGTTATTCACATCAAGTCTAGGCTTCTTCAGAAGCGGTGTAACAACTGCGTGTTTAAACTGGCTGGGCCGAGAAAAAGTCACAGAACCGCTGAGGCAGATCACGGCGAGGCACGTCGGTCGGAAGAGGAGTGGTGAGGGACTTACCCTGCAGCTCGCTAACCACTGAGAACAGCTGTTTGGACGATGAACTACAGTCAATCTTGTCCGTATAGAATTGTCTCCTGGCAGAGTGAATGGCTGACTTAACCGCGTCTCTCTCTTTGACATACATCTGTCTATGAACAGTCAGGCCAGTCTTCCTCCAGCGTCGTTCGGCGCGTCTCCGTCCACGGCGGGCCTCCCTGACGTCATCGGACAGCCACGGGGCAGATGGTCGGTCTCTCACCAGCCTGGTGACAGAAGGGGCGTGTCGGTCGAGAACCTGTCGAAGCCCGTCATTGTAGGCATCCACGAGATGCGCAAGATCCAGGGTGGGGGGCTGACTCACATCTACAGCTGCCACTGTCGCCTTCACGTCAAACTGGAACTCGGAGGACGAGATGGCGCGGATAATCCGTGACGTCACCAGCCGCTTATGTATTCGAGGTCTGACGACTGCGATGGAGCAAGCAACGACGCTGTGATCAGAGAGATCAGGACAGTCCTGCACTGCTTCTAGAGACAGCATGCTACCCTCGCTGCGCACAACGACCCAGTCAAGAGTATGGCCACGTCTGTGTGTTGGGACGTTAACAAGCTGTGACAGGTTATGGTCAGTCAACACCGTCTTCAAATGGCTCACTTGGCGATCAGCACTGTCGTCGTTGTGGAAGTTAAAATCGCCGAGGATAGAGAAGTCACGACTGGAATTCACATTACGGGACAACAGTTCTGGGAAATCCTGAAGGAACGCAGAGTTGGTCAGTTTGCTGGGTGGCGGTCGATACACGCACACCAGTGAGATCGACGTGTGACTCACAGAGAGTTTAAGTTCTACAGCTTCGAATGATGTAAAATCTAGCGGTGCGAAAGACAAGCAACGGGACAGAGATGATCCGACAATAAACCCGATGCCACAGCCTCTCGATCCAGTGCGGGGAAACGACCGGAAGTCGTATCCCGCGGGGGTCAAAGCAGCAATGTAGGCCTCGTCCCCTTGGGCGTAGAGCCACGTCTCAGTCAACATGACAATATCAGCATCATGGTCAAGGGTCAAATCATGAATATCAATGGCTTTCTGACGAACAGACTGAACATTAAAAGACAATACCTTTGTGTTGTTGTGTCTGTGTGTACGTTTACGAATGCCACCCCGTCGTCTCCGTCTTCTCGGTAGGCCTGCACCGATCTGTAGTGAGCGGAGGTGAGAGGTCAACTCGACAGTCAAACGTGCAGGTGTCCAAGCCAGAAGTTCAGCGCGACTGTACTGTATGGATACATGTCCACGGCGCTCATCTGTGTCCAGCGGCAAGTTCACCTCCGGCACGTGCGACACTGATATGTCGAATGGCGGACACCGAACACACAACCCGGCAAGCCTTGACGAAATCAGTGTCCATAACACAAGGAACCTGAAGACCGGGGAGGCACAAAATGCCCACAGAATGAAAGCCTGGCACATCATGAGAAAGTCTGCCAAAATTCGCGGTGAAACATTCACTCCATCCAGGCAGAAACAGACAAACTGTCGGAGGTCAGGTATACTCAAGCCTGGCAGGCGAATGACCCTTGACCCTATGTTGCTGTTATAGCTTTCAGCAGCACATTGTGTTTATGACCGGCAAACCAAATTCTCATGTGAATGCTACCATTCCCTGAAGACGGGCGGGGGGGGGGGGGGGGGGGGGGGGGGGGGGGGGCGCACGGAAAAAGTCTTCGAGTAAATTTCTTTTCTCTCCCCTTCTTTATCTCCCCCCCCCCCCACCCACGCCCATTTATGCGCGTCAAACCAGGCACTCCTCTGACTGACCTGGATTCCTGCAGTATAATTATCCAACACCTTTCTCTGGAACTCACCTCTTTCCAAAATGCACGCACGCACGCACACACACACACACACACACGCGCACACCATGGGAGAGGGGGTGGGGAGTGCACGGAAAGTGTCTTCGAATAATTGCTTCAGGCAGTGCCCTGATAACATTCTCTCCCTGAAAACTGGAGCACTGGGACGGGGGTTCCACAGCCGTTATCTCCCCCCCCCCCCCCCCCCCCCTTGAATTAATCTCGAAGAAATATCCACACCCAGTGCAAAAAATAGTGCATGGGATCGAATATGGACGTCTAGGTGGATATTTTGTAAGATGAAGTTAATAAAGTTAAACCTAATGTAACAGGTTTACCGCAAAATCTACTAACTAGACGGATTAGATCATGTGCATGATCATGTGGCAACATGTGCATTCAGGAAGAAATCAAATTATTTGCTGACTTTCAATTGGCAATGCACCAGTCATTTAACTCTCTCTATGCTAAGGTTCCCGGGGGCTGGGGGGGGGGGGGGGGATAGGGATAGCCGAATGCTAGAGCGATGGACTTTCAATGTCTGGTCGTGAATGCGAGTTCCGGCTGGGGCCAAATATTTGTGCTGGCCTTTTTCTAGTTGCCCCCTCTTTCATATCACCCATACGAGGTGGAAAAGAACGTTAAACTCAAGCCCTACCCCCCCCCCCCTTCCCCCCTCCCCTGCCCACCCCGTTTGGTGACCCCACAACGTTTGGCTACAGAGGTCCTATTTACGGGATTGCTACCTTTCTATTTTATTCTGTCATGAAATCATAAACTGAGGAACCAAATACTGCGCTAGCAAACTGGGTTTCCATCGGTCAAAGGGAAGCAATCATCTGTAAAAACTCTTAGCATGGAGAGTTAACGTGCACCTCGGCAAAGTACGTGTATTTGTCATACGGTCCAGCTTGACACTTCATGACAATTGGTTAACATGCTGCACCGAGTAGTTGTGTCGGAGCCATAAAAGCAGAATGACAGAGCGCTGTGCTTTGACTGCTCAGGCCGTGAGTTCAAATCCCGACTGAAGCCAAATATTTGTCTTCTACTTGGTGCCCCGTCTTTGATATCAGCCATATGTGATGGATTATGGCGTTAAAATCCTCAAACACCCGCAGTAATGTTGCGGCGACTATGGCTCACGATCTCTTCTATCAAAGCGGATGGTAGGTGGCACTTTTTTGTCGAGGGCAAGTCATCTTATCTGCCTCTTGTGCTCAGGCATCAGACAGCTGCCTGAGTGCCTCTTGTGCTCGGGCGTCCAGCTCCTCTTGGGATGGGCCCATCAGCCAGGTAGATCTGCGTGACAGCCCAACAAACAGCAGCCAGGTTCGGGGATTCCCCCTCGCTGACTGGTATTGCTCTGAATCGGCACCATACACAGTGCGGATGCCATTCCTTGTGGCAACAGCTTCTGTCTTAGTCATGAGTTGATTATTGTCAATATAATATAGTCCCTCCACCCTAATCTTGGCATGATCTTCATCAGTGAAGTCATCACATGACGTCATTAGGCAAAATGTAAAAGGCATGGGTCTTCTTTTTATAGTTTGCCAGTCTGACGATTTTTTTTTCAATAAAAAATGGTTTGCAAATTGTCGACAAAAAATTACTTCCAAAGGAAATTACTTGAAACCTGTATTTATGTGCGTAAGATGCACTTCTCTTTGACTAGCAACCAATGTTTGATGTAGAAATGCATTCGGGTTTTAGCAGTGGTTCCGAATCGTAAGCGTCCCAAAAAAGGGACGCTAGGCATTATTGGGTTAAGGTGGCCAGTAATTTCCCTTCTGTAATTAATAAAGTATTTTGAATTTTAATTTGAATTAAGGAGTGATAAACAAGGAATGCAAAACAGGAGAACAAGACTAAATGGTTTCTACTCCTGCATAGATTAATAGTCTTCTATATTGGATTAGCACTTATCTTATCACTGCGCTGATGCGTTTGACTACTTCAATATCACCACATATAGTGACGTATACAGTGACATAGTCCGGGTAACCCATGAGTGATCGGGGAAGTCACATCCTGGCCCTCGATTACAGGAGAGGGGAAACCATGACTAACAGTGACACAAATCTACCTATCAACATGGACGTCCCATGGTTTGTCAGGTGTTCAGTATTGATCTGTCAACAGGCAACGGCAAAGAGTCCGATCCACGCAAAGGCTTTACAAAAACTTTAAAAAAAAACAAAAAAAAAAAAAACGTACAGGCAAAAAAAAGAGCACACTCTATTTTTTTGTGAGTCATGTGCTCGGATATCTTGTACCGTTGAGAGAGAGAGAGAGAGAGAGAGGGGAAGCAAATCTTCTCTACGTGCTGTATGATTAAATTGTACTTAAGCTTGACAGCCACGCAAGCCGTAAAGCCCCCCCTAAAAAATACAAAGACCTCCTTGGAGAAAGTTTCAATAGTCCTTATACCCACATACGGTTCAATTTACAGGGACAGGATAATCTCAAGGGTAGGTTTTCTCGTTGGTCGCTCTGGTGGGTTGAACGTTGTTTACCACCACCTACGTAACGGGACAGAAAGAAGGAAGTTAGGCAGCATTGCGGTTCTCAACTGGGACGCGAACATATGTAAAAAATAAGGGATTCTATTCTGTTGTATCATGTTGTATTCCTTCAGGGTAGGTGGAAAGATCAGCTGTACCTGCCATTGCATTTACTTTTATGTACATAATATTATATGAATATATAATTATATAAACATATACTTATAAACTATTGTAGTAGGTGCACTATGTAAATGCTCTATGTTCTTAACCTGTATTTGGTCATTTGCAAACACCTCCTTATACCGTACTGGTAGCTAGTAACACCCAACAGATAAACGTCGTGATATGCTGGTAAGTTTTTACTGGTCTATTCACCAGATCGGTAACAAGCACAGACATGCAACGAAGGATAGTGTTATCTAGGCGTGTTTGTACAATCAATACAGATCTTCCTGTCAAGAAACACTAGCGGAGACACACACACACACACACACACACACACACACACACACACACACACACGTGCGCGCGTATGGGTCTATACAATGAACACACATAAATTGTTTCAGTTTGCGATTGTGATTCGACACCACTGAACGTATCAACAGGTCTTGTGCTGATGTTTTGATAGATATTGAACAAAGAATCATTTCTTGAACACACACACACACACACACACACAGAGTGGTCCATCACTGAAAGTGTCGCTCCTACCCACTCGCGAAAAAATCCCGAAAATTTAGCTTGACCTTATTCTGAGGTTTCATGACTGCGCCACTGTGTAAAATGCATAGCCCCCTCTCCCTCTCCCTTTTACACACACACACACACACACACACACACACACACACACACACACACAGAGTGAGAGAGAGGGGGAGGGTAGGAGTTTAACGTCCTTTTCCAACACGTGTGGGTGCACGATATCAAAGACGGGGCAACGAGAAAAACACCAGCTGAAATGTTTGGCCCCAGCCGGGATTCGAATTCACGGCCCGAGCATTGGAAGTCCAACTCTCTACCATTCGGCTCTTCCGGCCACCCGAGAGAGAGAGAGAGAGAGAGAGAGAGCCAATATATGACCACCAGCCCCTACCGCACGACCCCCCCCCCCCACCCCCCCCCCCCCCCTCTTCTCCCCTTATCGAGTGATCTCGATTTCAAGGCAAGGGGACCTATCCATGGACACAACCCTCCGTAGGCACAGCCTAAACGCTAAGTCTCAGACTTGGCAGTCTCGGTCTAAATTTCTCGGACTCGCGGACAACAGCCCAGACAACCAAGTCTCAGACTTGAAGTCGGCCTACGTGACGTCTGTCACAGAAGTGACTGTGTGTGTAGGTGTGTGTGTGTGTTTGTGTGTAAGGTGCGCGGCGTGTGATTCGTGCTTCATATCTAGTGTGTTATTTTCTTGGTTCTAGGTTGGGGTTAGTAAAGTTCAGAGATTTCACGTGTGGCTACGGCCAGCTAGTGAGTAGTAGGAGTTAGTGTAGTTGAGGGGGTGAGTAGATTTCTTCAGTGCGGGTTGGGACTTGGCGGCGGCTGGCGGGTAGGACCTATCGGGTATTCTTTTCCTTTCTAACTACATGTATTTCTGTTCTTTTCTTCTCTTTCTCCCTGCTGTCTAATAGAATAGGGAAGTAGGTTAGGCTTTGTTTTGTAGTGTGCGTCGTTGTTGTAATTGTTTCTTGTCTTTATTTCTTTATTAAATTCTTTGTTCCTCTTCAGTATCGTTCTGTGTTGTTCTTTTATCTGTTTATTGTCGTGTTGTGCTCATCGGGAACTCGCTTGGCCATCGCTCCTCCACGCCAACCTTGCGACGGCGTGTGACGACGTCACTATCTAAATTTAGAGTGTGGGATTCTGGTACTGATCAGTTCCCCAGCCAACTGTGAGACTGAGTATGATCGCGTCATACGCAGTTTGTCATTGTTAACGACCGCTTCACGACTGTCAACAGGTGGGTGAATACTTTTGTGTAAACTTACTTTAACTGGTAGACTGAGTTAAATTTATCAAATCACTACATACCAGCACTCTGTGAAAAGTTTAAGGATAACTTTCATAGTGCTCTTTCGCACCAGACCACGCCAAGTACTACACCCGGAAACTGTTTCTTGTTTTTGCGACGTACCTGCCGGCGTGCGATGTGTGTGTGTGTGAGAGATGATGATGATGATACGTTTTTTATTCAGGATAGAGCATTTAGGCATTGCTGCCTATCTTACATGCTGTCCTGCTATTCTACATTAAAGGGTATTGAGGAAAAAAAATCAAAACAAACAAACAATAAAAAAGGAAAAAAGTATAAACTATCTAAGGGAAATACAGGAGAGAAAAATACACACGATAAACAAATCAAAGCATACGTGGCATGTGCTGATGATACTGGCTGTGTGCCAAATAAGAACTTTACAGTCGTCTCTAATATTTCAAAACATGTATGTAACACATTTCTATGTATATGGTCAGATAAGCGTATCGTGTAGAATTTGTTTGAAGTTTATGAATTTGGAAACGTTTTGGATACTCAGTGGTAAAGAGTTCCATATGGATGCCCCTGAGAAAGACAGGCTACTTTTATATATATCAACCCTTGGACGAGGCACTGGGAGCAGACTGTTCCTTGTGTTGTGCTGTTTATCATGTTCGAAATTAAATAGTTGATGAAGATATGTTGGGGCTTTGTAGTAAACAATTTTGTGCATCAGTAAGCATTTGTTAAACTCCAGATGCTGTTTTAGAGGTAGAAGTTTGAGGATTTTAAACTTTTGGTCGGTACTAGAATTACCCGAGTGTAAGAGTTTGACAGCGCGCCGGTGAACGGAGTTTACCTTTTTGAACTGATTTTCGCTGCACTCGTCCCACAAAGTGGACGCAAAATCTAGATGACTTTGCACGTGGGCATGGAAGAATAGCTTGCAGGTGTCAGGGCTAACTAGGCGACTTAGTTTAGATAGCAAGAATACATTTTTTGACAGTAATTTACAGAGACCATCACCATGCGTTTCCCACTTTAGTTGGTCGTCAATTATGACACCTAGTAGACGGTGGTTTGAGACCTGCTCGATAGACTCCGACCCAACTGACAACCGTAGGGGAGATAGTTTGCGTTGGTGTTTTTGGCGCGTTGTTATTAGCATGCTTTTGGTTTTGGTGGTACTAATTACCATGTGGTTGGCTGTACACCACTGGGAGATTTCAGTGAGGCTATGCTGCAATACTTCGTTTACTTTTGACTCATGCACATCCGACGCATGGAGCGTGGAGTCGTCAGCAAACATATCACAGCTTACATTGGGGTTTGAGATGGAGAGGGGCATATCATTGATGAATAAACAAAAGAAAATTGGGCCAAGGATAGAGCCCTGGGGCACACCGAGCTTAACAACACCTTCCTCAGAAAACGCACCATTTAGATAGACTTTCTGTCTTCTACCTTGGAAATATGAGGAAAATAAGGAGATTGTCTCAGGGTTGCACATTTTCCACAGCTTCTATAGGACAAAGTGTCCTGGAAACAGCAAAGTGATAGGACACAGTGTCCTGGCCACTTAGTCAGTTAGTGGCAATAAAAATTTTAATAAGACAAATGTCCGCTTGAGGTGGGAAAAATAGGACAACTGAAATTTTTATAGGTCAATGACCTGGGACCGACTTAAATGTGCAACCCTGTTGTCTTAGGGATCAGGGATATATGGGGACAATTTCTTTAACAAAATGCTGTGGTTCACCAAGTCAAAGGCCGCACCAGTTAGTTGGGATTTGTTGATGGCAGATAACCAAGTGTCGACGATGCGGACAAGTGCGGTGTGGCACGAATGTTGATGGCGGAAACCAGATTGGAGCGGATTCAAAAGATGTTGTTTTTCTAGGCAACCGAGCATGTGGTTATGGATATGTCTTTCCAGTGGTTTGGACAGGACTGATAAAACTGAAATCGGACGGTAGTCACTGAGATTGTGGAGATCTTTACTTTTCGGAATAGGCACTACTTTGGCTTTCTTGAGTTCGTCTGGAAATATACTGTGTTGAAGTGACATATTATAAATATATGTGAGTGATTCCACAATGTAGGGTAGTGACAACTTAAGGATGTTAATGCTAATTTCATCAGGACCACACGCCTTGTTCTTTATAGCAGAGATTGATTTCCCAACTTCATAGACGGTCATAGACCTTTTAAAGCTGTATGAATTATGCATGGCATTATAGATACAAGGTTTACAAACTCACGAGTCACATGTAGTAATGATGAATTATGTAGTACATGACTGATGGCACATACACGAACAGGACGGAAGCCGGAGACACTCACCGATTCACAATGTGTGCCATTTTCAGGCGCGGCAAGAGGAAACAAAATATGAGTCACTATGACAAACGTTTCATGAGAAATTCTGTAGTGTTAATGTGCGATAATAATTCGTACAAGTCAGTATCAATAATGTCATATAGCGCTTATTGCAATGGTCGGAGCTTGATACACATACATTCAGTTCACCCCTGCGTCCTGCCCCCCCCCCCCCCCCCGACACACACCCATCCGTCCACACACCCATCCGTCTACACACACACACTCACACCAACACACACACACACACACACACACACACACACACCCACACACACACACACACACACACAGAGTTCAGTTGCACGCAGACTGGGAGAGACAGAGAGAGTCGGTGAACGAATGTGAGAAGGGAGATAATTGGCTGTTACACCATAATTCTGTCTTTGTTGAATACCGACGAGTATTTGCTCCATGACGTAGATCCGTCCCTGAGCTTTAGCGAACGAAAGGATCGCGTCACGGAGCAAATACGAACGGTATTCAACCAAGTTATGTGGTGTAACGGCTTTATCATCCTTTTTTCTCTCTCATGTGTGGTGCATTGTGAGCGCATACCCGACTAAAAGCTGAAACCTCCTTGTATTTGAGGGAAATCTGCAACTGAGCGGCGCATAGCAGACACTCGGAGTGATCAGGTTATCACGGAGTACATGGATGCTTTGTCTGCTATCTAACATGTGAAAAAGAAATAAAAGAACTGAAGATAACAAGTTGTCGTTGGGTGGGTCTATTGTCTCCTTAGTTTGTGATGTGAGTTCCTGAAGTTCTTGACATAGAAATATCAGGAACCGAGATCTCCTGGATACGTGGTACTCCAAAGCTGAAGGAGCCGGCCAGTGGAGTGTATAGTATTGTCTTGACTTTACACGTGTCCTTGTTGTCTAAGTCAGTTGTTTGTGCGGTTATAAAGCGGCCTCAGGATGTTTGCGAGCGGTTAGGAGGGACGCCGTGATGGATGTGTGTGTGTGTGTGTGTGTGTGTGTGTGTAAAAGGGAGAGGGGGCTACGCCTGTTACACGGTGGCGCAGTTATGAAACCTCAGAATAAGGTCTAGCTAGAATTTCGGGATGTTTTCGCGAGTGGGTAGGAGTTACACTTTAATAGACCAGTGTGTGTTGGTGTGTTGGGGGGGGGGGGGGGGGGGGGGGGTACGGGGTCTATGCTTTACATACAGTGACACAATAAACTCTTTCACTATACACAGTGCCCTGATGTAAAATGTAGGGTCCCTATTTGTTGGTTGTTTGTTTCCTGGTTATGCTGACTCATTAGCAGTGTGACCTGGGTTTGATTTGTGTAGCAGGAAATAACACCACTTTCAAGAGCAGATTCAGCATACCAGATCTCTGTGTAGCGATTTCGCCTGCCCGACGCTATTACACGGGATGTCACACACGCACGCACACACACACACGCACTGCACACACAAACGCACGCACGCATGCACGCACGCACACACACACACGCACGCACACATACACAGAACAACAACAAAACAAAGGCCTTTCTCTGAAAACAGAGGTAACAATTCCATTTATACATCAACATTATTTCGAATCATCACTCTGCTTACAATTTTTATCAGTCAGTTGTCATATAATGTAGAATATTTTGGTGATTTCTGCAGCTCAGTTGGCCAAATTCCAATCAACGACTATGAAAGTATCAAATCAGTGGGTATTTCCCATCGTCACGTATCAATCTGATTTCCTTGTGGACGTACAGTCATTTCTCCCATTGCACAGTAATTCTCTTGTATTGGAACAAACCGTCCGGCTGAGAACTAGTTTGGAAAGCGTGCAGAAAATTTTTTATCATCCATGGCGGCGTCTTTTTCTTTGATCTCTCCTGTGTAATAAGTGTTCGTATTGTACTAGTACTTGAGAAATCATGTGACACAGAGCACGACATCACATGACAATCAGGCACGCTTCCCTGCAAAAAGGTTCTTTCTTTCAGAAAGAAAGAACAGAGATACAACCTTTTTGGGCAAAAAAACCCGTCGTCATCGATGAGCAAGTACATGTATTACTACTCCTCAGGGAGAACTCGCTCCCGATGTCAACACCATCGACGATGAAACATTTTGACTCGGCATATCGGTGTTTCCAGCTTCATAAACTCGTTGTACAAGTACAAAACAACAGTAGCCTGTACCTAGCAAGCAATCCTTACTCAAATTTCGGACAGTTTTAACCAACACTTATCAAAATTCGTTCTCAAAAAGTTCAATCGAGGCTGGCGTCTCGCCGGCATGTATGCTGTTTACTGATTTGGCCGTGTGCTATCGGCGCAGAGAATGGCGGCGGATTCGTGATCTAGATAGATCTCCGATTGAACAGAAGCTTCTTGAATCGTTTGAGTCATGCATGCAGTTATAAAATGTAGCTGCTGGGGGGAAGGTCACTTTAATCGGTGTACATGTACTACAAATATTAGAACAAACACTCACAAAGATTCAGATTTCGTGAAAATCGCAACAGGAAGAACCCCGCTTGAACGCGCCCTAATCGTGCAAAGCGTGAACAGAGCTGTTCAGTTTTGATCGGTTTCGCATTCACCTCCCAAATTTACATTTCCTTGAAAGCGTCAGCATGTTTGTTTGCGTCTTTAGTGGAAGTTTAAAACTTGTGGTTTTGTTTGGATTTGAGTTCATGAGTGAATTGACACCGTCTTGACAGCATAAAAAGGCGCACTTTATTCTGTCGGCGTAGTGCTCTGCCGACGCACAAACTCGTTCGTCTGCTATGTGCAGCCGCTGTCGACTGTCAGTTTTTACTAGGATAAACGTTCAAAATATACCATAAATTGGCCCAAAAAAGGATGATAAAGCATTTACACCCCATCAAGCTGTGGGATACCGACTCGTATTTTGATCCAAGACGCAATCAACCCTTCGCTAAAGCTCAGGGTTGATTTGCGTCTTGGATCAAAATACGAGTCGGTATCCCACAGCTTGATGGGGAATAACTGCTAAAGAACAAAGCTCAAACTATGGACAAATAATCCGTTTTTATACTACTACAGTAAGCGTACACCCACAATTTACAAATCATCTATTCTGATACAGTTTGTCTGTATGCTCTAATATTGAGCGAAAAACTCAATCAATATTAACCCTGCCAGTTTTAAAGTATACAAATACCTGTTTTCGAGAAAAGGAAAGTCAGTGTGTCAGATACACACACAGCGGAAACTGAGGAGGCGTGGGAAATAGTGTCAACGTTTTTTATATGCAGTTTCGTTTTGCTGGATTCTTACAAGTCAAAAGTAGTGAAAATGTATTTTTTATTAATGCTTATTATATGCAAATTCTCTGTTGCTGTTGTTTTGTTTGATGTGGTTTATCAGCTTTGCAAATGGTCGGCCAGTAAAATTTGAATAAATGCAGAAATTGATGAGCTGACGTTTTGCACCACATGATTGTAATGTGTTCATGTGTAACTGATCTGACATACTGAACATTGTGTTGAGTATATCAGAAAAGAGTTGTAATTCACGTGAACTATGTGGTGTTTTCATACACTGGCTTTACATTTCTCTCTTGTGCTGCAGTAGTAGTGATATCTACAGGCCACTGGTCCTGACTTGACCTTTGACCTTGACTCATATCAACGTAACCGCCAGCCCCACTACCCTGCCCCATGTCCATGTAAGCACCTGAAGCAGCTGGGTGACTGTCTTCGTCTGTGGTGTCTGTATGGCGGGTGCTGGTGGTAAGAGAAGTAGGCACCATGTAGCCGTCTGATCCAACCCGGGGACTCTGTCTTCTCTCAGGCCGGGGAATAACGAATCCACCTTGGATAATTATACATGTACATGATATCAAATATCAAATGATTAGACGAAGCTTTGTACAGTTTTGTTTTCTCGTAGCAAGGTTCCTAGCCTGTTTCAGTAAAGTTATTTATAAAGAAACAATATATAACTCCCACGGGTGGTATTTCGGTGTTTACTGCCTTCGACACGACTGTGACAGAGTTAGTGTGAGTTTTTAAGGCTTAAAGCCACACAAACAACAAACAACTTCGCGGCTAGACTAACAGAACTACAGCTGCAAGTCTCAGTCAACAATCAATTTTAATGACACGGCCACTTTACGTTTTTCCCTTTTCTAGATCATTTTCTCTGTAGTTTTTATATTCATCAAATCTAGTAAGACAAATCGATTACAGAAATACGTTTTATTTGCAACCTGTTTAAACCAGTTGTCCTATTTGGGTTTTTTGTTTTTGTCTGAAAATCTTGTATCAAAGATCATCCGCATATCCTCTACAAGGCGTGATCAACTCGTAAACCATGAATCTCATACCAAACATTTCTTCAAGTTGTTCCACCTGTTGTACGACATGCCGTCAAAGAACCTTTCAAAACAGATTACAATAAAAACGTTTTGAAGACCCCACAATCGACAAGAATTCAACAGTAGTGTACCCACCGCTGCTCCCTCTGACCTCGTCATACATATGACCTCCACTTGACCTTGACAGACGTCGGAGTTCAATCAGTTCTCCCTCCGCGTCATTTGCGTCCAACTCAATTGGTTGACGTGGACGTCTTGTGGGTCTCCGTCCTGAGGTAAAACAGACACGGTTATCACAAAATGCCAATGTTCCATGACGACGACGCCGATGATGATGATGATGATGATGATGATGAAAACGACGGTACTGGTGATGGTGAAAATGACAGTAATGACGATTATTAAGATGACCATATAATTATTGTGATTTTCATTGATGATATATCTTAGTACTCAGGAAGACAATTTCATCGTTACAACACTTTCATGCAGTTATCATCAACCCCCCAAAAAATCGACTGTGTTAAGATGATTGAAAAAATGGGGCTACATTTTTTTTTTCCGAAGAGTGTACCTTTCCTTGCACATATGATGTTGACAGTGACAACAATGGCCATGAAAAGTATGGAGCCGGCGATGCTGAGACCAGCAATCACGACATCCCTGTTCAGTTTCGGGTGGTCGTTTGGAGGGTCGTCGTCCGTTGTACCTAAAGACCATCAGGATGATTAGGTCGAAATATGGAATGATACAAAACCATAAACACTTAAGTAACTGGCCTCTATTAATGTTTTGGAATATTATACGGTTCCATTCTTGGAAAACACACACACACACACACACACACACACACACACACACACACACACACACACACACACACACACACACACACACACACACACACACGTGTCTTACTTGTAATTGTCATGTTAAAGTCCAAGTGACCAGAACCAGCGTCGTTGGTGAGGTTCAGGCGCCATTGCCCCTCGTGTGTTGACGTCACATACTCTATGTGGACAGTCAACGTAAGGTCAGGGGGAGTTCCAGCTACATTGATTTTGCTGTAAAGACAACATTTCTATACAAAGTAAGCCTTGTGAAACGTTATCTGTGCATTCAAATAATTTCTTCCCTAGGTATGAACTATGTACCGGAACTATAGGTCTTAGGCGAGTCCGACAATTCTACCTCATCCCTGAGATAGCATGCTTGCTGCCCCTGACCCGCGCTGTACTGCATCTGATAACACGTGGTTTGTCGTATTCGCCGCAATACTGAACTACACTCGTGCAAAGTAGTTGCTGGTCATTTTGGTATAGTCTCACCATTGCTGTTTTTATTTCTTCATGTCTTTCCTCTTTTCCTTTTCTTTCAGTTCTTTCTTTCTTTCTTTGTTTCTTTCTCCCCCCCCCCCCCACTTTCTTTCTATGATGCTTTGTACTGAACTCTAGGATGCATTTGGCTCGTAAATCGGTTGTATGGCTTCCTGCTACTGTAATTAAATCAGCTTCTGATACGTGTGATGTCATATTTGTAAAACATGAAAACTAGTCACAAACCTCACTCTTGCTTTATCTCAAGGAAGTTGTACACATGTACAAGGAAAAACCCACATAAAATTAAGTCAAATAACCTCAGGCAGTCGAGTTTAGTAGTTTCCTTGGTCGGATGGTCATTTGACACGTCTGGTGAGTAGAGCTTTACAAGGAAACATTCTAGGTTCACAGCTGTGTGTGTCCTTAGCTTGAACTCTAGGTCTGCAGGCACCGCGGGCTCCAATTCCCAAGCAGACGAATTGCTGGATAATTCCGGTGGACCTGTAATCACGATTGCAGTTTATGCTACGATAAAGAAAGATACATGGGCGATAATCTCTCTCTCTCTCTGAATTATGTTAAAACCGCACCCATCATGACTCTTTTCAAAGAGAGACTTTATGCTTCTCAGTAATGGATAATATCCTTAACATACTCAATCATGGAGCAGCCTTCATCTTTAATAGTTTCGATGTCTGTGTAGCTGCTGTTTTTTTTTTGTTTTTTTTTTTTAATATATATTAATTTGATGTGTGTGTGTGTGTGTGTGTGTGTGTGTGTGTGTGTGTGTGTGTGTGTGTGTGTGTGTGTGTGTGTGTGTGTGTGTGACAGTAATTTGTATCCAGCACACTATTCAAAACAGACCAATCAAACAGAAATTAAAATTGAATGAACACAATAGATAAACTTTAGACCACTTACATCGCACCAGTAGTGTGGTCGTCCTGTTCACATCGGCTCCTGGCACCCCACATCTGATGTTTCCAGAGTCGTTGCGCGTGACTTTGTTCAGTCTGAAGTTGGCATGGTTACCATTCTGTGTCGTGATGTAAGCCATCTGTCGGTTGGTTGACGTGAGACTGGCGTTGTATACTGGCGGGTTACCCAGGTCCCACTCACACTTCACGTCTACCGAGTCACCCGGGGTAACTAGATTTGTTGTTAGGTTCTTGTCATCCGTTATCGTTAGGCTGGTCACCCGAGGAGGATCTGTGTGACAGAATTGGATTGTTGTCTAACAGTGTGTGTGGGGAGGATGGGAGGGGGGGGGGGCTTATTTGGATGAGGAGAAAACCCAACCACACTCAAGCATTCCAAGGGACCCCAAATCATCGGCTCCATGGCATCTCAATAGGCCAGTTAGTCAAAGTAAATTTAGAGTCCCTGTATCAAACAGGTACCACCGACCGCACACGAGTGTAGTTCTTTGTGTTCTGGGGATCCTGGATCTGTGGTGTCTATTCTGTTACATTCACCAAACAATCCCGTGTTCGTCAGTGAGCGGAATACGACATTTGGTGGCCTACATTTCCTGGACTTAGAGAGAGAGGCAGACAGACAGACAGACAGACAGGGACAGCATGAATAAATACGTAATTGTTGTGTTTGGTAATCGTCCCCGGTAGTTTATATTGTGCCATAAAGTGCCCCTTTCCACCAACACTTTAGGACCTTGTGTCTTACTTCGTCAACATGTATACCGGCACAGCAAAAATCCATTTTTTTTTAAATACCGCCCTGCACCTTTTGACCTCTGGTGAACTTAGAATAATAATAATAAAGGGTATTTGTGGCGCCCCATCTCGCAAGAGCTCAGGGCGCGTACATAAACATAACATAAAAACAGCGTATATAACACACACACACACACACACACACACACACACACACACACTGATTTGTTTTTTGCTGGTGGCATGTAGAGATGGGGGGGGGGGGGGGGGGGGGTTCTACTGCATGGAGAAAAGATGTGTTTTAAGTTGAGATTTAAAGACTGCTAACGACTGAGCATGGCGGATGTGAGAGGGGAGGCCGTTCCAAACTACAGGACCAATGTATGAAAACGCACGCTGGCCCTGAAACTTTTTCCGGCGGATGGGAATACGGAGAAGACGGGTGTCAGAGGAAGAACGGAGGTTGCGGGATGGTGTGTAGAGCTGAATGAGAGCGGACAGATAGGGGGGAGCAGAACCTGAGACAATGTTGTAGCAGAGAGTGGCAAGTTTATAATGAATTCTGTTTTGGATGGACAGCCAGTGCAGATCAGATAGGAGAGGAGAGACATGTTGGCGCTTTGGTGTTTTGAAGATAAGACGGGCGGCACAGTTCATTACTTTTTGAATTTTGTCTAACTGATTTTGAGGAAGACCGGCAAGGAGCGAGTTACAATAATCTAGGCGAGAGAGAACGAGTGAAATCACTAAGGTCTTTGTAGAGTCAGTGGTCAGGTACTTCCTAATGGACGAAATGCGCCGAAGCTCAAAGTAGCAACACTGACAGACCTTATTCACCTGTTCTCTCATCGACAGAGTGCTGTCAAAAATGACCCCTAAATTCCTTGCAGATTGAGAAAATGAATGTCAGTCTGTCCAATCTTAAAAGAAGAGGGCAGATCTGAACATTTTGAAAAAACCAAAAGAGCCTCCGTCTTATCCTCGTTCAATTGCAGTTTGTTGTGGAGAGTCCACTCTTTAACAGCAAGTGTACATGACTGCATTTTGAACAGGAGAGAGTCAACTTCAGCGCGTGCAGAAGAACTATACAGCTCGGTGTCGTCAGCAAACATGTGGTGGGAAATCTGGAAAGTACTCCCAATATCAGAGAGGGGCTGCGTATACAACAAAAACAGAATAGGGCCTAGCACCGAGCCCTGGGGAACACCGTACAGCAGAGGAGTTGATTTTGAATTTTTTTTATTTTTTTAGAACCGCAGTTTGATCAGAATAACAATGTTGGATGTCAGTCAGACGTCTTACTGAGTGCGTTACATGAGGAGGAAATCTCGCAGGAACGAAATGTTCTGGAAAAACTTGTCTTAACCAATATCATGTTCGCTCTGTCATATAACACACAGGGGCCACGTTAAACAAAAACGTTTTCACAATGAGGTACACCCAATTACGTAAAACGCACCACACGAGCCGGTGGTGACCGAAAAGCTGCGACTTCTAACAACTAGCTTTGGTAGAAATCATCAAAGAAGAACCAGGTGAAAATATATTATGTACATCATCGCCTGTGATGGATTACGCAATTCTACCATTTTCTGCTAACAGTGGTAACTGACTATATGTAGTTGGATCAGCGTCTGGTCAATCGGGAGTCTGACATTAACTTGGATTACTTAACATGACGAGCAAGGAATGCTAGGTTCCGGTGTGTAATTAATCATAGGCAGTAATTAACACGTCCATGCGACACAGTTAATACTCACATTCAATGTTGAAGGATATCGTAGTGTTCACAACTTGTTGGTTGGCATCCTTTCCCGACCATGTCCAAATCCCCGAGTCACATCTACTAAATGTATGTGTAAAGACAAACGAATCGTTTGTAGGGCAGGTGCAAGCTGCATGGTTTGTATTTTGTTGGCATTCTCTTTCAAGGAATGTAAACGTACAAAGAACACGATCGTCACAGCTGCTTTGGGTATCAATAGTGAAAAAGTCCGCTGGAAGCTCAAATAAGCCTCTCCGTAGTCGAAATGTAAGAGACACAGTTTCGTTTTCCTCCACAGTCAAGGTCTTGGTCTCATTCAGCGATGGGAAATCAAAGTAGTTACCTGATGACAAATCAAACACAACAATATCAATAACAAACTCTAAAACGCCTAGATAGTAGTACAGTTTTCGGTTTCATGTTTTCTCGTGTTGTTTGTTTGTTGCTGTTTTTGTTACTTGAGAATGCTGGGTATAAATATTGCGTTTGACATGTAGTGTACGGAGTGTTGTTCAGTTTGTATTGCATGACGTGTACTTACGCTCATCTCCAGCAGACAAACTGAAAACGTGTGTTAACTTCAGTATAAGAAGCAGTACGGAATACAGACTTCTCCTGCTCTTCATTCTACGTATACGATGCAGTTTAACGTCCGTTTAGGATGAGAGTAATACGGAGAGTAGCTGGTGATAGCAAACTGGTGACAAGATAACTAAGCAGGGTATCTAACTGACGTCATACTTCCTCCTCCCTACTTCCTGCAGTCACAGCGGGCAACAATGTTAACGTTTTAATAGTTAAAGAGTGAATTACGCCCACTCCAAAACACATAAAGACATTCCATTCATGGAAACCATAACATGAGACAGCGAATAAATCAACTAGGAATGGCCATAAAGTTGTTTCTCCCAATTTCATGCTATTTTGTCTGCTTTGTTGTTATTGTTGCCGGAGGTGTTTTCTTTCTTTTTCTCTCTCTCTCTCTCTCAAGTCTGTAAGACCTACGCTATAGCGGATCTAGAATGTTGGGGTGGGGTAGGGGAGAGAGAGAGAGAGAGAGAGAGCCCGGGTTCGAACCGGGGCGGTGCGATTACACTACACATTTTTTCCCGAAAACCTGACTCTGACAATGACGCAGAAATCTACGTCATGTCCACCGTGATATTGACGAAAGCATCCTGCATATGTCTTCCCCGAACACTCATGGGTTACCCGAACTATGCGTTCATAAGAAAGAAACACAATGGTGGCCGCTATGTATTTTCATTTCCTTCGAAAGAAGTGTTCTAGAACAAGTTCCTTGTACAGCGAGATCTCACGGTGAGCTCGGGATTGTGGGTAGCACCCGGGTTCAACCTACGTCCGTAAATGGGAAATGGGTTTAACCCGGGTCGCTTTTAACCCGGATTGGGTACGTGTAAACGTACCAACTGATTGGCAGCCTCAGAGAGAGAGAGAGAGAGCTGTGCTACGAACCCGTCCATTATAATTGGATCAACTTCCAAAATCTAGAAAAGGAAGCCATTTGAACAACTTTATCTTCGGAAAACATGACTGATTTCATTAAATTTCTTCTAAAATTGCGGCAAGAGGAAAATCGTGAAACTTACCTCAAAGTAAAACCACTCCAACGAGGTGGTTTAGGAGCCGTGGTTACATCCGTACACACACACACACACACACACACACACACACACACACACACACACACACACACACACACACACACACACACACAAAGAACAAAGAATAACAAAGACCTTTATCTGAAAATCTGCGTAACAATGTCACCTTTACATCAACGAAAGTCTGAACCATCTCACCCCTCCCTCGTCCTCTCCTATTTCCTTTCGACATTTTCCTCAAATTTATGTACATATATCCTTCTTTGTAACATGTGTCAAATTTTCCGAGCCAAAATTTGTTGTGAGGCGCATGGTTAGGAATTTAACGCTCTTTCTTCTTTTCATACCACTGAATCAAATCAAACACAATCAAATGAGGAGTAAAACGCAGACAGAAACTGCCCGTTGCAAGTCTTGGATTCAACTAATGGCTTCAGTATTTACAAACCAACATTTTAACAGCTCTGCTACTGCGGCTACTCGAGTAGACATAGAAAGGATAGTCGCCGTATTGTTAGGATTCTTGAAAACTGAAACAATAAAATGACTTCACAGAGAATCAAGACATAACTATGCAGTTCCGGCGAAGATAAAACGTTACTTTCAGGGCGACAACCGTATGTCTTTACAGCAGGTGTGTGTGTGTGGGGGGGGGGGGGGGGGGGTTGGGACTGCAACGTCCTTTTCCACCACATGTGTTATCAAAGACTGGGTAACAAGAAAAAGGTCAGTACAGAATATTTCGCCCCAGCCGGGAATCGAACTCACGACCCGAGCATTGAAAGTCCAACGCTCTATCACTCGACTGTCCCGGTATAACACGCAAGATGTACTCCCCATCTCCATATACTCCGCGGCACTTCTCGCGTCAACGCTGGATGTACTCCCTGTAATCTAAACTAGGCATACCCCCCCACACACACACACACACACACGCACACACACACACACACACACGCACACACACACACGCACACACACACACACGCACACGCACACACACACGCACGCACACACACACACACACACACACACGCACACACACACACGCACGCACGCACGCACGCACGCACGCACGCACGCACACGCCAGCCATTCTCCAAAGCTGGAAACACTCCACGTATGCAACAAATCGATAGTCTGTACGTGATTTAGCTCAGAGGGAGTACATTCAGCGTTAACGCCGGTAGTGCCCCGGAGTATATTGACCAGGGAAAGCGTGCTACACCGGCTCCAACCTTTACAAAAGAATCAGTCAAGTAACTACTCTGCACACAAAATAATGAACTTTCCTTCAACCAGTCCTTAAAAAAAAGTCTAATAATTATTTCTGGTGACCTCTGTGGTTTATTCCCATCAGCGACTACAAAACTATCAACTGAGTGGGTATTTCCACTCGTGTCTCATTTCCGCATGGTTGTACAGTCATTCCTCCTATTGCACAGTGATTCTTTTGTATTTGAATTTTTTTTTTTCTAAATGAAAAGTATTTTGAGACGTTTTTGCGAAATTTACAAAGCGAGAAGTATTTATCAAAAAATACTGATGGTTTGTTTTGCACTACTGCAGGAAAGGTACATCACCAAAAATTATACAACTCCTTAATCTCGCTCACTGTATGGAAGTTTCACTGTTACAGTTTGAGCAAGTATTGATATTATCATAAACCCTGTCAAAATGTTAATTTGACTTTTACATGCTCAAATAATGAGGTAAATAACTGACCCTGTCCAGTACCTTTATAGTAGACAGTATTGATATATTTCACCTTCTTTTAAGACAAAGAAATTTAGTTTTGCTGTAAATTGTCCGTCTGAAGTGTATACATAAAAAAACACAGACAGCGTGTTTGCTGCTGTTGCTGTTTGTTGTTAATATTGTTGTTTTTCACAAACAGGCCTCAGACACTACCAGCGTGTTTGATCAGGACACATTCACGTGAACTGTGTGGTGTTTTCATACACTGGCTTTACATTTCTCTCTTGTGCTGAATTAGTGGCGACATCTACAGGCCGCTGGTCCTGATTTGACCTTCGACCTTGACTCATATCAACATAACCGCCAGCCCCACTACCCTGCCCCATGTCCATGTAAGCACCTGAAGCAGCTGGGGGACTGTCTTGGTCTGTGGCGTCTGTATGGCGGGTGCTGGTGGTAAGTGGAGCAGGCACCATGTAGCCGTCTGACCCAACCCGGGGACTCTGTCTTCTGTCAGGCCGGGGGACAACGAATCCACCTTGGATAATTATACATGTACATGATATCAAATATCAAATGATTAGAAGAAGCTTTGTACAGTTTTGTTTTCTCGTAGCAAGGTTCCTAGCCTGTTTCAGTAAAGTTATATATTGTGACTAGAAACAATATATAACGCCCACGGGTGATATTTCGGTTTTTACTGCCTTCGACACGACTGTGACAGAGTTAGTGTGAGTTTTTAAGGGTTCGTCCAGATGACAAGCTGCGCTGTAGCCGCGCTGTGAGTTAGCGGTAAGCGAGCTGTTGAGCAGTGAGCGGTGGGTGGCCACACCAAAAGCGGCGATAGCTAGCGGCTAGCTAGCGAGTAGCCAGCTGCGCTGCTGGTTAAAGCTTGCGTGGCCACATGAATAACTGCCGTAGCTAGTTGTATGCTAGCCTGCCCCTAGCTGTGCACGGTTTGTTGTAATATCTGTTCATAGACAGAATCAAAATGGCAGAGAGGAGGTGTCTCTTACTTTCAGAGTTGAACCATCGCCATATATACGGCGAGGAATTCTTTTTGATGACAGAGATTAGGTTTGGTCGGCGTATGTCATTTTCAAAAGCATCTTCTTCTGCAAGCACTAACGTTGCGAAAGAAAGACACAAAAGACGCTTTTGTTTTTTTGTTGTTGTTTTTTTTTTTTTTTGGGGGGGGGGGGGTGTTTTTTTTGTTTTGTTTATTTACTTTATTATCCCTTTCGGGAAATTCGGGCTGCCTCCCCCGATGAGCAGCCCGGCAGCCACGAAAAACCGGTATCACATATCACAAGCTCGACCTGGGCTCGAACCCACGCTTCATCGCCGTGACATTGGTGACGGCCATTCAGTAGCGCAGCCGCTAAATCCAACGCGCTACCAGACCACCGCTCACCCCCATCACGTTAAAAAAAAAAAAAAAAAAAAATGCATCACATCTATTTTTAGGCCACCGCGAGCTTTGAGCGGTGTTAATTGTTTGGAACATTAGAGAGAGATAGCAAGCGTTCGTCGGCCAACCTTCGTCGGGATTCCCCACAATTTTCGCCGACTGCGCATGCGCGCATATTGAAGAGCCGACGAGCATCCGTATCTTCGTTGTAAAAACAGGCTGAAATCCGAAGATGAGTTCGTTCGCTATTTCTTGTCTTTTCTTAGAGGTTTGAAGGTTTAAACTGAGTTTTACTTTGTCTTGAACATCATATTTATTGACCGATATGATCTTTCGCATCGGTAACGGTACGGCGCTTGTACATTTTGGCCTGTGAAATGGGTACCATTTTTGGCAAGTTTGATCTACCATTATGGTAAACATCGCACAAGTGACCTCCCTTGTCTCTCGTCAACCTGTGAAATGTCGGGATTTTTTTTTTTGCAGGATAGGTACAAAAAGTATTCGATTCAGTGTGCTCTTACTTTTGCTTCCGGCTGATAAACACTAATGTGTTGATCTAGAAGACACTTGATAGCATGCACGAGTACAAACAATTTATTGAAAAAACAATGACTCATACAGATCGAGCGAAGGGACACCACTCTGTCGCGAACGCGTACCGCCGACGAAGGCCGCTGCTATGCTACAGATTTGTGCGCGCGTCTTCGGCTCCTAATCACGTCATGAAACGACGAAGAATGTTAGCCGACGAACGCCTGCTATCTCTCTCTATTACCACCGCTCGACGCCAGCAGTGAGCTCGCGGTAACCGCGCGGTGGTAGCGACTCGTGTGGCCACTCCAACAATAAACTCTATCACTATTTCCGCAGCGCGGCTACAGCGCCGCTACAGCGCGGCTCAACCGCTTTTCATGTGGACGCGGCCTAAGGCTTAAAGCAGCACAAACAACAGGGACTGCTTCGCGGCTAGACTAACAGAACTACAGCTGCAAGTCTCGGTCAACAATCAATTTTAATGACACGGCCACTTTTCATTTTTCTCTTTTCTAGATCATTTTCTCTGTAGTTTTTATATTCATCAAATCTAGTAAGGTAAATCGATTACAGAAATACGTTTTATTTGCAACCTGTTTAAACCAGTTGTCCTATTTGGGTTTTTTGGTCTGAAAAATCTTGTATCAAAGATCCTCCGCATATCCTCAACAAGGCGTGATCAACTCGTGAACCATGAATCTCATACCAAACATTTCTTCAAGTTGTTCCACCTGTTGTACGACATGCCGTCAACGAACCTTTCAAAACTGATTACAATAAAAACTATTTAAAGACCCATCAATCGACAAGAATTCAACAGTAGTGTACCCACCGCTGCTCCCTCTGACCTCGTCATACATATGACCTCCACTTGACCTTGACAGACGTCGGAGTTCAATCGGTTCTCCCTCGGCGTCATTTTCGTCAAACTCAATTGGCTGACGTGGACGTCTTGTGGGGCTTCGTCCTGAGGTAAAACAGACACGGTTATCACAAAATGTCAATGTTCCATGACGACGACGCCGATGATGATGATGATGATGAAGACGACGGTACTGGTGATGGTGAAAATGACAGTAATGACGATTATTAAGATGACCATTTAATTATTGTGATTTTCATCGATGATATCTTTCTACTCAGGAAGACAATTTCATCGTTACAACACTTTCATGCAGTTATCATCAACCCCCCCCCCCCCCCCAAAAAAAAAAAAAATAAATCGATTGTGTTAAGATGATTTAAAAATGGGGCTACATTTTTTTTCCGAAGAGTGTGTACCTTTCCTTGCACATATGATGTTGACTGTGACAACAATGGCCATAAAGAGTATAAAGCCGGCAATGTTGAGACCAGCAATCACGACATCCCTGTTCAGTTTCGGGTGGTCGTTTGGAGGGTCGTCGTCCGTTGTACCTAGAGACCATCAGGATGATTAGGTCGAAATATGGGATGATACAAAACCATAAACACTTAAGTAACTGGCCTCTATTAATGTTTTGGAATGTTATAAGGTTCCATTCTTGGAAAACACACACACACACACACACACACACACACACACACACACACACACACACACACACACACACACACACACACACACACACACACACGTGTGTGTCTTACTTGTAACAGTCATGTCAAAGTCCAAGTGACCAGAACCAGCGTCGTTGGTGAGGTTCAGGCGCCATTGCCCCTCACATTGCCACGTCACATTCTCTATGTGGACAATCAACGTAAGGTCAGGGGGGCTTCCAGTTACGTTGATTTTGCTGTAAAGACAACATTTCTATACAATGTAAGCCTTGTGAAACTTTACCTCTGCATTCAAATAATTTCTTCCCCAGGTATAAGCTATGTACGGTAACTATAGGTCTTGGGCGAGTCCGACAATTCTACCTCATCCCTGAGGTAGCATGCTTGCTGCCCCTGACCCGCGTTGTACTGCATCAGATAACACGTGGTTTGTCGTATTCGCCGCAATACTGAACTACACTCGTGCAAAGTAGTTGCTGGTCATTTTGGTATAGTCTCACCATTGCTGTTTTCATTTCTTCATGTCTTTCCTCTTTTCCTTTTCTTTCAGTTCTTTCTTTCTTTCTCCCTTCCTTTCTTTCTCGCTATGTGAATTATTGGACTCTTGGATGCATGTTGCTCGTATGGTTTCCTGCCACTGTAATTAAATCAGCTTCTGATGTCATATTTGTAAAACATAAAAACTAGGGGTTTTTTTTTTTTTTGTTTGTTTGTTTGTTTGTTTGTTTGTTTAGGGAAACAGTAAGAGGGTGCAAATTGAACCGTTTGGACGGTTTACTCGGGTTTTTTGTTGTTGTTGTTTTCTTTACTTTTTTATCCTTCCATTATCACCTTCCCATTGTTTCAATTTTTATTTCTTATTTTATGTTTACACTTTATTTTAAACATTATGAGATATACACATTCTATATAGAAAATACACGCTAACGCCGATTTTAAAACAAGCCACTAAGCACTGTGTGTGGGTGTGTGTGTGTGTGTGTGTGTGTGTGTGTGTGTGTGTGTGTGAGAGAGAGAGAGAGAGAGAGAGAGAAACAGACGCGCAGATAGGGCCGGACGGACAGACAGTCAGACAGATATGCAGAGATGTTACAATCATGTGAAAAACAATTACATCACGTGTCTAATCCTCAGTTCAGTTTCAAACAGTGTTTTAAATCAGTACGGGTTCCATACTTATACTCGCTGATGGACAACTTTGCTACTAGAATAAAGAGGTTGACGATGGAGCAAGTGTAATCTCTTACATTGTGAGGCCTATATATATAGCCAAATAAAATGTCCGTTTCAGTCAGGATAACGTTTTCCCCTGTAAGTTTGTAAAACTAGTCACAAACCTAACTCGCATTATCTCAACAACACCAAGGAAGTTGTACACATGTACAAGGAAAAAAACCACATAAAATCAAGTCAAATAACCTCAGGCAGTCGAGTTTAGTGTTTTCCTTGGTCGGGTGGTCACTTTGCACGTCTGGTGAGTAGAGCTTTAGAAGGAAACATTCTAGGTTCACAGCTGTGTGTGTCCTTAGCTTGAAGTCTAGGTCTGTACGCACCCCGGGCTCCAACTCCCAAGTAGACGAATTGCTGGATAATTCCGGTGGACCTGTAATCACGACTACAGTTTATGCTACGATAAAGATAAGATACATGGGCGATAACATTCCTCTCTCTCTCTCTCTCTGAATTATGTTAAAACCGCACCCATCATGACTCTTTTCAAAGAGAGACTTTATGCTTCTCAGTAATGGATAATATCCTTAACTTACTTAATCATGGAGCAGCCTTCATCTTTAATAGTTTCGATGTCTGTGTAGCTGCTGGTTTATGTTTGTTTCTGTTTTTGTTTTGTTTTTTAATAATAATTTGATGTGTGTGTGTGTGTGTGTGTGTGTGTGTGTGTGTGTGTGTGTGTGTGTGTGTGTGTGTGTGTGTGTGTGTGTGTGTGTGTGTGTGTGTCCCACAGTCAGTCTTAACTATTATCTCTTGGAAATAGTGAATGACCTCTTGTTGTCTCTTGATGATGGTAAAGTTTCGGTTCTCACGCTGCTGGATCTTTCCGCAGGCCGTGCATGATGTGTTTCTAGTTAGTGTATATGTGGAAGCATGTAGCGTCTCGTTCTGGGTGAGTGCGTGTCGATTGTAAGGCGCCCTGAGCTCCCGCGGGAGGGAGGGCGTCCCTTAGCTACCCATATCATTATTACTACCATTAACCAGCACACTAGTATTCAAAACAGACCAATTAAACAAAAATGAAAATCCAATGAACACAATAGATAAACTTTAGACCACTTACATCGCACCAGTAGTGTGGTCGTCCTGTTAACATCGGCTCCTGGCACCCCACATCTGATGTTTCCAGAATCGTTGCACGTGACTTTGTTCAGTCTGAGGTTGGCATGGTTACCATTCTATGACGTGATGTCAGCTATCTGTCGGTTGGTTGACGTGAGACTGGCGTGGTATACTGGCGGGTTACCCAGGTCCCACACACACTTCACGTCTACCCAGTCACCCGGGGTAACTAGATTTGTTGTTAGGTTCTTGTCATCCGTTATCGTTAGGCTGGTCACCCGAGGAGGATCTGTGAAACAAAATTGAATTGTTCTCTAACAGTGTGTGTGTGTGTGTGTGTGTGTGTGTGTGTGTGTGTGTGTGTGTGTGTGTGTGTGTGTGTGTGTGTGTGTGTGTGGCTTGTTTCGATGAGGAGAAATCCCTGCCATACTCAAGCATTCCAAGAGCAAGGGACCCAAAATCGTCGGCTCCATGACCTCTCACCAATCGGTGATGTCAGCTATCTGTCGGTTGGTTGACGTGAGACTGGCGTGGTATACTGGCGGGTTACCCAGGTCCCACACACACTTCACGTCTACAGAGTCACCCGGGGTAACTAGATTTGTTGTTAGGTTCTTGTCATCCGTTATCGTTAGGCTGGTCACCCGAGGAGGATCTGTGTGACAGAATTGGATTGTTGTCTAACAGTGTGTGGGGGGAGGAGGGAGAGGGGGCTTATTTGGATGAGGAGAAAACCCAACCACACTCAAGCATTCCAAGGGACCCCAAATCGTCGGCTCCATGACATTTCAACAGGCCAGTTAGTCAAAGTAAATTTAGAGTCCCTGTATCAAACAGGTACCACCGACCGCACACGATGAGTGTAGTTCTTTGTGTTCTGGGGATCCTGGATCTGTGGTTTCTATTCTGTTACATTCACCAAACAATCCCGTGTTCGTCAGTGAGCGGAATACGACATTTGGTCGCCTACATTTCCTGGACCTGGAGAGAGAGAGAGAGAGAGAGAGAGAGAGAGAGAGAGAGAGAGAGAGAGAGAGACAAACAGACAGGCAGACAGACCGGCAGGCAGGCAGACAGACAGACGAACAGGGACAGCATGAATAAATACGTAATTGTTGTGTTTGGTAATCGTCCCCGGTAGTTCATATTGTGCCATAAAGTGCCCCTTTCCACCAACACTTTAGGACCTTGTGTCTAACTTCGTCAACATGTATTCCGGCACGGTAAAAATCCATTTCTTTAAATATCGTCCTGCACCTTATGATCTCTGGTGAACTTAGAACCGCAGTTTGATCAGAATAACAATGTTGGATGACAGTCAGACGTCTTACTGAGTGCGTTACATGAGGAGGAAATCTCGCAGGAACGAAATGTTCTGGAAAAACTTGTCTTAACCAATATCATGTTCGCTCTGTCATATAAAGATAACAACATTACCCAGACAAGGGCCACGTAAAAAAAAGTTTTCACAATGAGGTAAACCCAGTTACGTAAAACGCACCACACAAGCCGGTTTGTTAATTTTGACCTGAAAGCTGCGGCTTCTAACAACTAGCTTTGGCATAAATCAATAACGAAGAACCAGGTGGACATATGTTATGTACATCATCGTGTGTGATGGATTACGCAATTCTGCCATTTTCTGCTAACAGTGGTAACTGACTATACATGAAGTTGGATCAGCGTCTGGTGAATCGGGAGTCTGACATTAACTTGGATTACTTAACATGATGAGCAAGGAATGCTAGGTTCCGGTGTGTAATTAATCATAGGCAGTAATTAACACGACCCCTGTGACACAGTTAATACTCACATTCAATGTTGAAGGATAACGAAGAGTTCACAACTTGTTTGTTGACATCCTTTCCCGACCATGTCCAAATCCCCGAGTCACATCTACTAAATGTATGGTTAAAGACAAACGAATCGTTTGTAGGGCAGGTGCAAGCTGCATGGTTTGGATTTTGTTGGCATTCTCTTTCAAGGAATGTAAACCCACAAACAACACGTTCGTCACAGCTGCTTTTGATATTAATAGTGAAAAAGTCCGCTGGAAGCTCAAATAAGCCTCTCCGTAGTCGAAATGTAAGAGACACAGTTTCGTTTTCCTGGACAGTCAAGGTCTTGGTCTCATTCAGCGATGGGAAATCAAAGTAGGTACCTGATGACAAATCAAACACAACAACATCATTAATCAAACTCTAAAGCGTCTATAATTATAGTAGCACAGTTTTCAGTTTCATGTTTTCTTGTGTTGTTTGTTTGTTTGTTTGTTTGTTTGTTTGTTTGTTTGTTTGTTTGTTGCTGTTTTTGTTACTTGAGAATGCTGGGTATAAATATTGCGTTTGACATGTAGTGTACGGAGTGTTGATCAGTTTGTATTGCATGACGTGTACTTACGCTCATCTCCAGTAGACAAACAGAAAACACGTGTTAACTTCAGTATTAGAAGCAATACGGAATACAGACTTCTCCTGCTCTTCATTCTACTTATATCATACACTTTTAACGTCCGTTTAAGATGAGAGTAATACGGAGAGTAGTTGATGAAAGCAAACTGGTGATATGATAACTAGGCAGGGTATCTAACTGACGTCATACTTCCTCCTCCTCCTTACTTAAGCTCCAACACGCGCACACCCTTCTCCTCCTTACTTCCTGCAGTCACAACGAGTGACAATGTTAACGTGTCAAGGATTAGAGGGTGAATCACGCCCACTCCAAAACACACAAAGAAATTCCCTTGTTGGAAACCATAATACGAAATAGTGAAAATAACAACAACAACAAACAGGATTAGTATTGGTCATGATTGTTTTCACCCTGAAAGTGGAACGCTAATTTTAATATGTAAAGTATATTTTTTGAAACTTAAATTGCTGAGCTGGCCCTTCATACCAAGTAATTGTTATGTGCTCACGTTCATTGTCTAAGAGAATGCGTGTGATTCACGTGTGCGTGCGTGTTGGGTTTAGCTTGAGGCACCATTAGTCAAATACGTCTATCTAGGATACGCCTATAAAAATGCGATTATTATTTATTATTATTTTTCCCGACTGATGTTCGTGTATGTTGGAATCAAACAACACTGGCTTTTTCTCACACTTAATGATAGGTACGAGTATGTGGCATCTAGTACGTACAGCAACGTTGAGAAAGATCGTTTGGCGTCTATATACAGATACGCGTGTACTTTGTGTCTGGGGGCGTGCTGTGTCTGAAAACGTGTCTTTACACAGTGACCGATTATTTCCCTTTGACTATTCCTAGCTTCTCGGCACAAGGGTTGCTCAATCTGAGTGGATTGTGCGAGCCTGGTCTGCATGTCATAGTGAAAGTTTGTTTTTTGTAATTGCTGTTGTTGTTCGTTCCTTTGTTTGGGTTTGTTGGTTGTTGTTGTTGTTGTGGTTTTTTTATTGTTTGTTTGCTTCTTCTTTTTTTTCTTTTTTTTTTGGGGGGGGAAGGGGGGAGGAACGGTTCAGAGTGAAGGGCTTTTCAGTTATAGGGGGTGGAGGGGTGGATGTTTGGTGTAACTGTAGATAAGAGAATAAAAAATTTATGTCCTTTGAAAGCTGGGGCCAAATATTTGTGCTGGCCTTTTTCTCGTTGCTCCGTCTTTGTTATCACCCCTCCGTGGTAGAAAAGGATGTTAAACCACCAAACACCCACCCCAATCGAAAAGCTGTCTGCTTTGAGCTGTGAGAAGGGGGAGGGGAAAATGATGAACAATGCATTGGAAAAGGTCGTTTGTGTTTGTGTTTTTGTTTCTTTGTTGTTGTTGTTGGGGTTTTTTTTTTTTGTTAGTTTATTTGTTGTCAGTCAAAGGTCTGATGGTGGTATTTTGGCTGTCGTATTTGATTTCTGTGATAGAGACTGGCCCGTGGTTGTCAGTAGATCATGTCAAACAGTACGTAAATCAACAGGCGTCGTGATCATTCTGATTGTTGCTTGGAGATTAAGTCTGCTTTACGGAAATTAGAATAGTGAATTATCATTTTATTTGTTAGTTCTTATTACCATAGTCGCGACCTTTCATATTGTGATGATGTATAACATCCTAATCAAGTTGCCGCCGTCCGGTTCGTGAGTTATCTAATTTGTGATATAACATATATGGTTAATAATTTTACCGTCGGCTGTGAAATAACAAGGGGACTTCAAAGTTTTTCGCAACTGCCTACTTTCCTTGTCACCGAGTAGGGCCCCCGGCCCCCCCCCCCCCCCCCCCACCCCTCTTTGTCGCGGTTCACGTCTCTGTTGCTTGCGCGGCGTTAAAGCCCTAACTAACTAACTAACTCGGTTCAAGTCTCTGTTAGCGGATTCCGGGGCAGTGGAGAGGCTAAACGCAGTGAACGCCGATGGTACAGAGTTGGGAACGCTCGGCATGTAGATAATATCCGGTAAGCGTGACTCATGCCCTCACACGCATCCTTTGCTTCGGGCGTCAGGAAAAGTACGTTCAGTGAAACTAAAGCTAAAGTTAGATAGCGCAGCTTGATCAACTCCCACTGTGCCAAAAGAGTGTTTCGCACAGACGCCGCTACTATGGGCCAGTGGTCTTCCCAAAGGCAATCTTAGAGCTCGGTAAACTTGTAATGTTGCCATCGACCCCATATGAACTGTGCTCCCTGGTCGAATTTACGTGTAGAACGTATCGGCTACGTACCAGAGACGCAAATTTGGAGGAAAACGTTATATATTCCTCTTACATATAACGTTGCAGATGACACCCTAGAAATGCTTTAAAATTCACCCCCAAAAAATCACAAAAATCAGGCAGCCATAGACTCATGTTTAGAGTAAACTTCAACAAATTCCAATGTTCCGTTTTTTTGGCAATGTTGACAGCGACCGCATACCCCCTCATTCCACGGTCGTCTGCTGGCTCCTGTGCCAGCCGCGCATGAATACAAATAGTCCACAAGCCAGCCTCATTTTCCCTAATTTTACTATTACCTGGCATGAAACTTGTTTACAAAGCCAACAAAAAGCACCAGATTGCCATTTTTACTCTGCACACAAATTTTAAAAGGGGCAAAGATTTTCTACTATATTTAGCCGCGGTTGTTACTATATGACCCAGAAGCTAATACCGTTCTGTAACCTATCGAGTACAGCCGCGGCCATTACGATTCGTCTGCTGGACACAGACGCCTATTGATTTCCGCACTGATTGATCTACAAACACGTAGCGGTCTGCATCACAGATTTCACAAAAGACAGGCCAAATTCCCACCCCAGCCCTTACACTGACACCAGATGAACCCAAAAAAGAAAAAAAAAAGGGCACCTTTCCCAATTCATTTCCAAGATAGCATCACTCTCCACTGCCCACCCCCTCACAGCTCACAGCAGACAGCAGTCCAAGGGACATAACTGCACATGTTGTTTACATGTCAACAAGTCGACAACGAGGCTGCCACCATTCTCATTCTCTCACCTAAAAATACACCAAACATGCACCTTTCCACCCATAACAATGAAAAGCCCTTCACTCAATTCCACTCTCCAAAAAAAAATTCAAACGCGAAATTTCCGGCAATACTTTATGCAAAACAGAGTTCCTACAACCCACTTTTTGCGCAGTTTTATTGGGCACCTGTGTCCTGCTCCTCACAAACTGGTGACCTCCCTTTAGACGGTCACCCGGATGTGCCTGTCAACATTGGATTTCACCATGTCGTCAGTTAGTACTGCTTCTGCGTTAGCTGTGCCAGTACTTCACACGCGTGCTAGGTGAGAAAATCACAAAATTGTCGTCGGGTGTTCCGATAGGCACGCTGCCGTAAGTAGGTCAGATTGACCTTAGTCTTCATCGATTTTGAGAAGGCCTTTGACAGTATTGCATGGACCTCCTTGCACAAGGCCCTGGAGTTTTTGGAGGGTTTTTTTGGGTTTTTATTTTTTTTTTGCCCTTAAAGGGGAAATCCACCCAAGACCTAACCTGGTTTTATATGATAGCTTTGGGTGTTCTTATAATGCACAGCCCCAAAACTTTGAAAAACAAAGCTTTATTTAGCCGCTAGCCTGTTCTAAACATAGGAGCAAGGAGGCTGACATATTCGCTAGGCGCGTGACGTCATCCGCGCTGTACGTGCCGGGCCGCGCTGGCACTGGCTCGCTCGCTTGCAGACGCAACGCTTGCCGTGAGGAACACAGAACACACTGCACACGCTCTGATTCCTCTTGTTTTCTTCTCCTTTTTCGTTTCCTTCTCCTGTATAACACACCAACATTCTGAAAGAATGGATCTTGGATTACTCCCCTACAATTTTGAGCCTGAATATTCGGAAGAAGAACTGAGGAATCGGGGAGCAGATGGTGAGGACGGCGGGGAGGCAGACGGAGAAAGCGATGCGAGTCATGCGACTGCCGGAATGCAGGTGCGAGAGATGCGTGTTTGAAAAGGCAGCAACATCGTTTGCAAATACGTGTCATCCTGAAAACAGTCTCTTGTAAAATGGTCCTCGCAGACACGGTGACTGGCCCACCACGTGTAGTCTTGCACGAGAGGGAGGTTCGCATTCCTTAGATTCTTTAGCCACTTGGCACACAGTTCAAGTTTTGCCTTTCTCTCGGTGACTTCCTCGGGTCCGGGAACATGAAAAAGCTCTTATGGCTCCCGTCCGCATTATGGCATTTGCCCAGTTGGTTAAAGCAGCCAAACGCTTTGCACTGAACCATCTTGGAACTGATTTCACAAACACACCTGCTTTCGCAAACTGTGTGCAGGTATCGTCTGCTACCGTGCTCTGGCAGCAGCGCGGGTGACGTCACGCGACCGACCTAATTTTGTTTCCGCCACTAGAGAGAGTGGCAAAATGGCGGCCGCCTAGAAGCGAAAAATAGGAGGTCTTTTCGGCGCATTTGTGAGTAAATAGATGCATTAAGGTCACTATTTTAGACATGGAATGGTTAAGAACATCGATACAAAGGGATAGAAAGCAACTTTTCTTTTGGGTGGACTTTCCCTTTAAATTTGCCAATGGCTTACGGTCTTTTACCACTGATGAAGCATCTGCAGCAGTTACTGTAAATGGTCAGATGTCAGAATGGTTTAGTATTCAGAGAGGAGTTCGTGAAGGCGACCCCTTGTCACCATACATCTACTTAATTTGTGCTGAAATATTAGCGTTACAGATCAGACAAAACCCAGACAAAATAGGTATATCGGTTAATAATCAAGAGCACTAGCTGTGTGTCACAATTTGCTGATGACACCAGTCTGATGTTAGATGGTTCAGAGAAGGCTCTTACAACGGCTTTTGATTGTTTAGAAGAATTTAGAGTATCTCTGGCCTTAGTATTAATGTTGAAAAAACTCAAATTGTTTGGATCGGATCTATGAAAAATTCTCCAAAAGAGTATCTTCAGTTCATCAGGAACCCCGATAATTTTAAAGTCCCGGGTGTTAAATTTTCGACCAAGATCAGTGATATACTCAAGCTGCACTACTGTGACAAATTAGAAACTAATTGTGGTCTAGGCGTGATCTTACGCCGTGTAGGAAAATTGCAGTGATTAAATCACTAATTGCGTCCTAAATAGTCTACTTGATACAGTATACCTGAACCCCAACTGCATTCCTTGAAGAACTTCAAGTATGTTTCATGAAATTCCTATGGAACGATTAACAAGATAAAATTAAACGAAAAACATTATTTAAAACATACGAACTTTATCAAAAATGTTAAATATTTATGCTTTCGTCAGGTCACTTAAATTGACTTGGTTGAAGAAGCTGTTGGCAGGAAATGGGAAATGGAGAAGCATAGTTCTGTCAAGCTGTCCTGGTCTACTCGATCTTCCACAATTTGGGCTTGATTTCATAAATAATCTTTGGAAAATATTGACGAATAATTTATGTGTAAATGTGCTGTGCCATATGAAAGAATTGATAACAGCCAAGCCAACCTTAAAGATCTAAGCTCCCAACAAAAAGCTTTCCGAAGTGCGAAAACATTTACAGAGTCGACCGTGCGAGCACAGCCAACTCTGCCGCAGTTGCAGAGTTCACACAGTGTCCAGAAACACCGACAAAACCGTGCCGCAAAGCTGCCCCCACTTCCTGTCGGGTTCCGTCCACGCTACAATGGCTACGCGACGGTATTAGCTTCCGGGGCATGTAATAAGAACTCGGCTAAATATAGTATAAAATCTTTGCCCCTTTTAAAATTTGTGTGCATAGTAAAATATGGCAATGTGGTGCTTTTTGTTGGCTTTGTAAACAAGTTTCATGCCAGGTAATAGTAAAATTAGGGAAAAATGAGGCTGGCTTGTGGACTATTTGTATTCATGCGCGGCTGGCACAGGAGCCAGCAGACGACCGTGGAATGAGGGGGTATGTGGTCGCTGCCAACATTACCAAAAAACGGAATATTGGAATTTGTTTAAATTTCCTCTACGCATGAGTCTATGGCTGCCTGATTTTTGTGAATTTTTTGGTGAATTTTAAAGCATTTCTAGGGTGTCATCTGCAGCGTTATGTGTAAGAGGAATATATAGCGTTTTCCTCCAGATTTGCGTCTGTGTAACGTAGCCAATACCGTGCACATCCCCGTGCAACCCGGCTCATCATGAGAGCACGCCGCGGATACGCCAGCAGTGATGCACATTTTCTGAACACTTAATAGGACAAGGTGTCCTGAACATAGAAAATTGATAGGACACAGTGTCCTGGCACGCAAAATCGACGTTTTCTCGAAAAAGCTGTTTTGTCGCGAAAACTGAAAAAAATGGAGTTTTGTCAGCTTTTGTGAATCATACAACAGCTGGTGTAGTCTTCATTAATGCAACAGCTGGTGCACCGTCGGGCCAGTAGACAACATGTATACGTGTTAGACTTATGTTTAAGTTTGTGTGTGTGTGAAAAAGGATACTTTCCGATCGGATGTGACTCGATCTGTCTTCAGTGGTCCAAACGTCGTGTCGGTTATCGGACGGTGTGTGACTGAACTGGTGTCTGGCCGGGGTTACTCGCCTCCGACAACGCAGGCTGGCGGTGTGTTCGCCGGTCAGGTGTGTCACCGCGTAGAAAATCGTTCGATAATTTTCAGTGTTACCAGATGTACTGTGTATACGTGTTCAGTTGCTTTACACAGACAATCAGTAGCGGAGTACAAGTACATTGATAGGCGGCCAAATTAGATGTGTAATATATAATTCACATACTGTCAAGGATTGAACAGTGGCTCAGTTGATATCTGTAAGTTTCGGGTAGTTTCGGTGTGACGTCACACTTCGGCTCTCTCCGGCAAGCGAGCGCTCTTCCGGGTACTAGCAAGGCGGCCGCGCGGCAGTATAACACACTGTGGCAAGCCGCACAAATAAATACAAAAAAAAAAACATTATTGATGTGGATGTATTTGCATTTAGTTTGTTTACTGATCCCGCGCAAACTATCATTTTTTTTATGAGAGAGAGAGAATTCTCCCCTCTTCAATTAATCACAAAAGTCAAATGGTGGCGGAGTATTCGCAAAGCACGATTTATTTATTCATTTTTATTTATGAACAGTACAATGTGAACAGAAGAACCACACAAAAAGATGCCCCTTGAAAATTCAGTAAACTAAGCATAATATGGAGAGTGAATAACAATGGTTCTTGACTTTACAACAAACTGAAAGAGGCTAGGATACAGACATCCTAATAAAGATGCGCAATGCGGCGAGTCACTGACAATGATTCTTTTTCACACAGTACAGACACTTTATGTTATTGTTGTTGTTATTTGTTGTTGTTTGTTTGTTTTGTTTATTTTTTGTTTTTTGATGTTTTTTATTATTTTTTTTTTGGGGGGGGGTGGGGGGTGGGGGGGGGGGGGGTAGACAAAGACACCGACATGCCGGGAATCAGAAAAAAAAAGATACAACTTCTTCACAATTGTTTTCACGCAGGTAAAACCATCGTCACCTCAACAGAAAACCTAGGCAGGAACACAGTTTTAGCAACTGTGGAGAATGGCGGTTGCCATGCCAACTAATGTAAAAGTGTGTTGATCGTTGAAAGCCCGAGCGCAGCCCCGGCCGGGTAGCCGGGGTAGGCGAATGGTAGAGCGTTGGTCTTTCAATGCTCGGGCCGTGAGGTCGAATCCCGGCTGGGGCAAAATATTTGTGCTGGCCTTTTTCTCGTTGCCCCGTCTTTGATATTGCCCGCGTCCACATGAAAAGCGGTTGATCCGCGCTGTAGCGGCGCTGCGGAAATAGTAATAGAGTTTATTGTTGGAGTGGCCACACGAGTCGCTACCACCGCGCGGTTACCGCGAGCTCACTGCTAGCGTCGAGCGGTGGTAATGTTCCAAACAATTAACACCGCTCAAAGCTCGCGGTGGCCGGCCTAAAAATAGATGTGATGCATTTTTTTTTAAACGTGATGGGGGTGAGCGGTGGTCTGGTAGCGCGTTGGATTTAGCGGCTGCTCTACTGAATGGCCGTCACCAATGTCACGGCGATGAAGCGTGGGTTCGAGCCCAGGTCGAGCTTGTGATATGTGATACCGGTTTTTCGTGGCTGCTCGGCTGCTCATCAGGGGAGGCAGCCCGAATTTCCCGAAGGGATAATAAAGTAAATAAACAAACCAAAAAACAAACCACCACCACCCCCCCCCCCCCCAAAAAAAAAAAAAAAAAAAAACCCAAACAAACCGTCTTTTGTGTCTTTCTTTCGCAACGTTAGTGCTTGCAGAAGAAGATGCTTTTGAAAATGACATACGCCGACCAAACCTAATCTCTGTCATCAAAAAGAATTCCTCGCCGTATATATGGCGATGGTTTAGACAACTCTAAAAGTAAGGGATACCTCCTCTCTGCCATTTTGATTCTGTCGATGAACAGATATTACAACAAACCGTGCACAGCTAGCGGCAGGCTAGCATACAACTAGCTGAGTCAGTGTCAAAGTGCGCGCGAGTGTGTAAGCGTTTAGCAGGCCGTATTGGGGGTAAAAGTGCTTGGCTTATCCCGACTATGCTTCTTCAAATCAATTATCGGATCCGGTATGTATACGGAAAACACAACTTCCATGTGCTCTCTGTCGTTGTATCGAGAGTCGCTGTAATATTTCCCCCAGCTCCGCTCAGGCATGGTCATCTACCGGCCAGATGTTCCCGGTGTAGCATCCGGTCCGGTCCCCCCTCTGAAGTAGTCCCCCGGGGGACCAATTCGTGGCAAAAACTGCTCTATAATGGTCCCCCCTTAGACATCCAGCCTCGTTTTCGACCAGTTCGAGAGGGGGCCTATTTTGGATGCGAGGGGGGACCAAAATCGCCCAGGGGGACCAGTCGAAAACGAGGCTGGATGTCTAAGGGGGGACCATTATAGAGCAGTTTTTGCCACGAATTGGTCCCCCGGGGGGACTACTTCAGAGGGGGGACCGGACCGGATCCTACACCGGAAGTCGCGCTCGGGCGGACGACGCAAAGGGAGAGATCTATTTTTAGCTCAGCTGCTGGCCAAGCTCGTCTTTAACCAGCAGCGCAGCTGGCTACTCGCTAGCTATCGCCGCTTTTGGTGTGGCCACCCACCGCTCACTGCTCAACAGCTCGCTTACCGCTAACTCACAGCGCGGCTGCAGCGCAGCTTGTCATCTGAACGAACCCTTATGCGATGGAAAACGACGTTAAACTCCCGAACACCCATCCACCCACTCACCCGCGCGCAGCCCGCCTGTTGTTCCCGGCATTGATTGAAAGAAGATTCTGACTGCTTTCAGATGCAGATGTCTGGTCGGCCATCTGTTCAGCCATATTTTGTTTTCCGACTGATGTGCACAAGCGAAGATGCAGTGGAACCAGCGGTGCCAATGCCGTTGAGATGGATTGAATTAACCACCACTGATGCCTCGAATTTGCGACTGCTCGTGTAATGGAGAGGGAGTTGTGGCAATCCGCCTCAGTGACTGATGACAGGAAATGTACACACAACGCGAGGTAAGTATGATACCATACAGCTACTACGGAAAATGCTGCTGCTGATGATGATGATCACGATCATTATGTTTACTAGGAGTTTGAAATTGTGTTGTCTACTCAGTAGTGTGCTTGACTGAGTTACAAGTCGATGTGAGTTTTGAAATTTGAAAATTAAATGAAGTTGACTGAAGAGTTTGATTTCGGTATGATAGGTTTCTATGCTTTTATGTGTAGGTTTTAGAGCTGATTTTGATAGGTTTTTGAGGTGGAGGCAATGCGGAAAAACTGTAATTGTTAGTGTACGCTTCGTTTTGTTTTCAGATCGAGATTCTCTTGCTGTTACTTGGCGCACTGTCTTGCGTGTCTGTAGACTCTCCTGTAACAAATGCTCAAGGTATGTACAATAGAAGTGTTAAACTGGCTGACACTTATGCCTAGTCTGGCCTTTCAACGTAATATTTCTCTCGACAGTTTCTGTATTTCTGGGAAAATGCATTGTGTACAATATGCCACACATGATTCGATAACGAGTCTGAAACTGGCCTTGACTTCCCCACTCGCAATGTAATGACGCACTTGTTTCCTCATTTTCCAGAAACAAACACGATGCACAAACATTTGGAGCTAAAACTGAGCTGAAAAGTGGGTCAATCATATGACGTATTTATTCTCGTACTTGGTTTCAGTCCATTACGTTTTTATGTTGTTTCCATAGTAATGGAAACAACATCATAGGACGGGCTAAATTTTCCACGTTCATAGGCAAGCATCTGTGGTACAAACGCACGTCACTGCCGATCTCCCTCAGAGACGATTTTGCAAGTGTAACTCTGACAATGACGTAAGAAAACGTGCGTCATCGATGCCGACTGTATCGTGCGCCGAACGCGCTTCTCCTCCTCAGTGAGTGCCGTCTGTATGTATGTGTGTGTGTGTGCGGCTGTGTGTGTGTGTGTGTGAATTGTGTCCAGGCCCGTTTCTCCGAAAATACTCAACCGAATGGCTTCAAGTTTGGGGTATCCGAATATATCAAAATGTTAGATTAGAGCAACCGAGCGTGTGATGATTGCTTAAGTGATTTGGGAGTTATCGCCCTTTTGAGACAAGTTGGTTGTCTGGCGTTTACAGGCGTAATATTTATTTAAATCACTCAATTTTTTGGCAGTAGATAGCATGAATACGGATTCTGAACAGGCTGACTAGTAGGAAATAGTCACTGTTATAGTTTTCACGTAAACCGTACCTCAGTTGACATTGCATGTGAACCCAGTTCAGATGCCTGTATCTCACAAAATACTGAACCGATCGATTTCAAATTTTGGGTTTCTTAATAAATCAAGATTTTTGAATAGAGGGCCCGATCCAGGTAGGATTGCACTCATGATTTGGGAGTTATCCCCCTTTTTAAAAAAGTTGGCTTTCTGGCGTTTAAAGGCGTAATATTTATCTAAATCACTCCATTTTTTGGAAATAGATAGCATAAATACGGACTCTAAACAGGTTGAATTTGGGAGGTACTCGCTGTTATACTTTTGACGTAACCCATACCTCATGAAAGTGCTGGAGAACCCATTTTAGATCTCAAAATCGCTCCTACTTTGCATAGATAATGAGTCTGGGGTGCCATAAAAAAAATACAAAACTAGATAGAGGAGCAAAGCCTCCTTGGCTCACTTGTGAGATGGGTCAAGGTCATTCAAAAGAGTATTTTTCACAGCTTCTGTACAAACGGTAATGTAAAATTTCACAACAGACAGCTGTATTGATACAGGCTATGTCTGCACAGTTCTCATTGCTGCCTATCATTGTGCCTTGTTTGGTGCCTCTGCTGTTTGGTGTTTCCAAGAAAATGCTAATGTTAAGGTCTCCGGAAAACACTTTGAGTGGCCTTGACCTTGACTCAAGGAAATTGAATACAAGTACAGTCGAATCCGCTTAATAGGACGTCGCTGAGTAGGACTTCTGTCATAAGGACCCCCTCAAAAATGTCCCTGCCAAAGTTGTTCTTTGTGATTACTCATAAATACTCGCATATCAGAACCTCTGCTATAAGAACCTTCGCCTATAGGAACCACACTTGCTTGCTCCCCACACGACCTTCCCTCGGATATAAAAACTTTTGCTCGCATAAAGGTAACTAGACCTAACTCAGGTTCTTATAAGCAGGTTTAGAAATCGAAAGTGGTAGTATCCGTCGTTTCCAGGAAGTGGGTTTTCGTTTTGGGGAAAGGGAACGGTTTCGTTTTCGGTTTGTGTACATCACTTGCAAGAAACATGGCAGAAAGGAAGAGAAAAGCTCTCTCGCTCAGACGCAGAAATCTATGCAGCAGCAACATTGCTTCAAACTACCATTGTTGTGTATACAGCTGTGAGTTCCACCACTTAAGAATGGATATAGTACAGGGTGTATTTGCGAAACCTTTGCGATCATATTGAACGGGTAGTTTGTGTACAGTGAAGTGCTGTTCATGGCATTCTGCATCTCCAAGTAAAGTAAAGTAAACCACTCCAGATTGGTATTAGATGGGAAGCATGGTGCTCTAGCATGAGCCCATGCGGGTTTTTTTTATGTTTTTTTTTTTTTTTTTTTTTTTTTTGGGGGGGGGGGGTGTTGTTGTTGTTGTTGTTGTTGTTTTCTTTATGTCAATTCACTTTCAAAAGCTTCCAAGATTTGGGATCGATTAATAAGAATATTTGGTTTATGATTTCAGTTGTTTCCTGCCGAATCTGAGTGAATAGAAACAGCCGAAAAACCATTAATAATTTTTCTTTAGCAAAAGAACGTGTTCGTCCTCAGTTTTTTTTATATATTATTATTCACTTTTTTTGCATGAACATTTTGCACGAAAAGCATTTTTTTCGGATGTTTTGTTTTGGCTGACGGTCTTTATGGAACTATCAGCGCAAATGTAAAATATTTGTGTTTCCTTTATGATTGATCGTGCCAAATAAAAAGCCGATTTGAAATATTTGTTTAGTCATTTTGTCAGAATTTGACCGTACGTTATTTAAAGTTTTGTGTAGATAAACAGGTTTGACTGCACTTTAACTAAATTTTTGTGTAGATAAACGGAAGTACATACCGACTTTTCTTTCCTATACTCCACCGCTTCCCCTGCTCCCTGCCCTCTCTAAGGCTTTCTCTGACGCTTGAAAATCATACACGTCTGTTTAATTTGTGTATTACTTTCATGTTTGTCTCATTAAAGTCCAAAAGACAGTTCTGAAGAATACTCTCTCTCTCTCTCTCTCTCTCTCTCTCTCTCTCTCTCTCTCAAGAAATACAACTCTGACTATATCATTTCTGATAGGCATAAACCAGATATGTTTTGACTTTGTCCAAAATTATTATTAAATAATTTTTATTTATTTATTTATTTATTTATTTTTTTGTCCCCTTTCGGGAAATAATACCAATTTTCTGCAAATAAGTTTTATAATAATGTGTGTCTAGCTAGAATAAAGACTGAAAGGAAAAAAAGAGAGGGAAGAGAAATATCATTGATCTGCCATCTTCTCCTTGCTATTTTCTTCTTTTTTCGGTTATACGAACACACACTTCCATATGCGACCTTATAACCGATTTCTCGCTTACAAGGTACCTCGCTTATAAGGACACAGTAATGCATGTCCCTACGAGGTTCTTATAAGCGGATTCGACTGTATGTCAGTACAGGTTTTGTCAATGTCTATCGTCATGCAAAGTTTGATGCCTCTGGTACCCCTAGATTCTGAGAAAATGGCACTTGTAAATTTCCAATAAGACAGCTTTAATGACCTTGACTGATATGTCTTGGGAGGTCTTACTGTTGTCTATCAGCAAGCCAGGTTTGGTGCTTCTGCCGTTTATTGTTTCTGAGAAAATGCCAATGTTAAGGTTTTGGAAGCTTTTCCGCAAACAGCTTGTATGGCCTTGACCTTGACTCAAAGTCACTGAATACAGGTATATCAGTAATGGTGTTGTCAATGTCTGTCATCATGCAAAGTTTGGTGTCTCAGGCTTGTCTAGATTCTGAGAAAATGCCAATGTAAAATTTCCAAACAGACAGCTTTAGTGACCTTGACCTTGGATCAAGGTCAGTCAATATGGTATATTTTGAAAGGTCTTACGGCTGTCTATCAGCATGCCATGTTCGGTGCCTCTGCTGTTCATTGTTTCTGAGAAAATGCCAATGTTAAGGTTTTGGACGGTTTCCGCTAAAGAGCTTTTATGGCCTTGACCTTGACTCAAAGTCACTGAATACAGATATGTAAGTAAAGGTGTTGTCAATGTCTATCATCATGCAAAGTTTGATGTTTCTGGCTTTTCTAGATTCTGAGAAAATACCAATGAAAACGTTCAGACAGACAGCTCTAGTGACCTTGACCTTGGGTCAAGGTCAACCAATATGGTATATTTTGGAAGGTCTTGTGGCTGTCTATCAGCTTGCCAAGTTCGGTGCCTCTGCTGCACATTGTTTCTGAGAAAATGCCAATGGTAAGGTTTACTGCGGACACACAGACAGACATACACACAGACAGACAGACAGACACACACACACACAGACAGACAGACACACACACACACACACACACACACACACACACACACACAAACACACAGATGACGGAGGGTTATTACACAGACTCACTTTGTTACACAAGTGAGCCAAAAATAGGTAAAGTAACGGTCCGTTCCACACTCATTGCACCCACTCGAACTCTGGGACCGGTGTAGTATAACTAAATCCGCCCACTCAAAACGACACAGTATCAAGCGTAGTTGAAAAGTATTAACTGCAGCTAAAAACTTCATTCAATCGACAGACTTGAAGACAGGGGCTTGTAGGTTTTTATTCCACAATAAACCACATGGAAAATAGCTTTGTATAACAGAAAAAACATCGCGATGCTATCACAAATAGAGTATTTCCTGTGGCGGGCATGCAATCTGCCCTTTCACCGGTTCGGCCAGAGACACCAGATCTGAAACAAGGTCGCCACTGCGCGCGCTTTCCTACGATTGTGCCAAAGTTAGGTGAAATGGCACTTTTAATCGATCACTGATCGGCGTAGAATGGCCTAAGAAAGTGTTACTGTCGCTTTTATTAATCCTTGAGGCTAGCTTTATTAGTGGACTAAGTGACATATTTCTACTCTTTAGCGAACAATCATTAGTCTTGGATCCTCCACTAATGTGGAAAGCGGGAATTTCAGTGGGTTTCGTTTTTGCCACTGACTCACACTCAGAAGCATAATGTGTGTGTGTGTGTATGTGTGTGTGTGTGCGTGCGTGCGTGCGTGCGTGCGTGCGTGCGTGTGTGCGTGCGTGCGTGCGTGCGTGCGTGCGTGCGCGCGCAAGCGCGCGTCTACGGCGAGAGAGAGAGAGGGTCTCTTCTCCGATACCAGTAAGCAATCGTCTGTCAGTCAGGTCTGCGGGAAGTAACTCTGTCAAAGGGGAACGACTTTATTACAAGAATTCACACTCTCTGGGGCACAGAGTCTTTCAGTGGAAAGTACCTCTGTGCACGGTGGGGAAATGGCGCTCACTGCGCTACCGTGACGGGCCTAAATTGTCTCGGTGCTCTCAAACACAAGGTCGCGCACTATGTCATCCTTGACCAGCTTTGAACCCAGAAGGATCCTCAGTGGCGCAAGTGATGGCAGGCTGTCTTCAGAGTGAAAGTAGGCGTGTTTCTGAATCAGAGACATACATAACATGTCTCTGTCTGAATGGACAGATCTATTATTACATTCAGTCCTAGAGCACGGGTGTGTATGCTTTTGTAATCGTCTCTTATTCCACCACAAGGCAGGTACGTGATCGTCTGCACTGTGCAATAATACTTGCCTGTAGAGTGCAACACCCTTGCCTGTCAGAGTGCAACCCCCTTGCCGTTTACTCACATCCTGTTGGATCAGTGTACCACGTAAACAGTGCCATCAAAGCGCAACAATAATTGTCCGCTGGCAAAGATTTTGCCCAAACGAAAAGTGGTCGGATATTCAAGACTTCGTTTCAACTGAATCGAATCATATGACACACAAGTCTCTACTTTTCTAAAAAAAAAATTCGCCATTTTTGAAAATGGCGCTGGGTGTAAGCAGTCACATTTTCACGCCCCGCCGAAAAGGGACTGCACTCTGGAGTCTAAAGAATTCATTCACCCATGTAGAACCTCGCATACGCCAAAACGTTTGTGACGTCAACCAGCTAGACGAGCTCACACGACCTCATGTGTTTGGGTTTTTGCAAGTGCATAGAGGCACGATAAGGATTTTCAGTACTTTCTTTATGTCAGCATGCTTGATGTCAGAGAGCTTGCGCTCGTGTGCGCGCGGGCTGCATACATGACACAACGACTACGACTGTGACTACAGCAGGTCATTGAATGGAAACAACATATTGGGCTGGTGGCCATCTTGTTCAGGCATATAACACCGCTGTGGAAAACTTTTCGTCGAATGCGCATAATCCGTGCATCAGAATCACTTGGGACAGTTAACGTAGCACCTGAAACTATTGTGATGTAGTGCAGATTGGGGAGCGTTCGGTCAAAGAAAGTCATATTTCTCTACTATTAGAAGCCACAAAGTCACGACTGAAAATGGTTGCAGTAGCCAAAAGGAACATCTGTTTATGTGGTAAACCGCCTCAGAACTGTGTGTCAGTTTTTTTCCACTCAGAACTCATTACCAACTTAGAGACTGAGAGGTAGCTTCCCAATTTTTGCATACAGCTGGAAAGTATGTAGCGCCGGAGTCACGGTCGAAATGGTTATTGTATCCTGTGACATTTAAATTTAGAGGATGTCTGAGTAAAGAATGTGTACGGAATTAGCGTTAGCGCACTGTACAGGCCGCTGAGCGAAGCCTGAACACACACACACACACACACACACACACACACACACACACACACACACACACACACACGCACGCACGCACGCACACACACACACACACACACTGTGAGAGAGAGAGAGAGAGAGACTGACACACTAAACCTAAATAAGATTTTCCCGAACAGAACAACTAGTTAACGCGAAGCACTGTACCTCCTTTCCTAAATAGACTGATATGACCAATGCAAACCTTTATCAAACAGTGTCAGTTCTTTCCAAAATAAGATACTAACCAAACTTTTCGCTAAATCAAACTGTAAACAATGTCACTGATGGCCCGAAGAGGAGGACACTGGAGACACAGAAATGCATCAAAACAAAAACTGTCGGTTGTCTGCTAATGCTAATTTTATTGGAGGTTTTACATGTTTTCACCTCCTCAGCCTGCGCACGTGTGGGGTTACGTGTCGTCAGCCCCCTGTCACTCAAAATTTGTGGTACCAAAGACTAATAGTGAGACAGAAAACCAGCATCAGATCGTGAAACACTTTAGATTTAAAAGGGGAGCCAACGAATTCATTGGTGTTGGTACATGTAGTGAGGCTTTAAATGGCTAATATTTCCTGCCTTGGGCCTTATATTTGCATTTTCAGGATGTAGTTGGTCAGGGAGCTGCCAAACCACTACTAATCAAGATATTTCCAATCAATTGACATTTTCTGAAAGGAAAATGACTACCCTTTAGTTGACATGCGTGTATATTCAATTTCTCTATATCTAATTTCACAGTGCGAGAGCAAAGTTCCGGTCAAAATATTGTCAATTTTTCCTTCTTTGGGCCCTATTATGATGTGTGTTTATAGATGGTTGGTTGTACAGGGAGCTGCTAAACCACTGCTAACCAAGATATCTCGAATTAATTTACGTTTTCTGAAAGAAAAGTGAGTACTCTTTCAGTTGGCATGCGTTTCCATATCTGCAGATTTATGTGCACAGTGCAGGGGAAAACCTCCGGTTTCAGGCTCCAATAAAATACTCCTTTTACTTCTAGCTGCCAGGTGAAACCCTTTCCTCCACCCCAACCCCTTCAGGGGGATTTGTCACGTATTTTTCCAGAAAGCTAATGGCATAAAAAGACAAGAGGATCCCGTTGAAGTATCAGCTTCAACAATTCGCGCGCGAAGATGGTAGTTGTTGGAAGTTAGTGCAAGTGAGCTGGAGATGTAGGGCATGAAATGAATGACGTGGAGGGGGTAGTTTGGTTGTGCTGTGCAACGCGACCGGTGTGGGATGTGTAATTAGGACTATGTCATACTCATATGAGCGGGGCTTGTCTATAAACAGCACACGCACGTGGCGATGGAATGTTAACATGCCAAAGTTTTAACTTTCTTGATAATAGCAAAAATTTCCTGTATCTCCTCCTCTAACTCGCAGGAAAAGGAAGTCTGTTTTCGTGATAGTTTGTCACTACACTTTTTCGGATGGCACCAAAACACCATCCATTCCTTGCCTACGAAAGAAATTAGCAAAAACGAACCAGCTCAGGTCTCCTACATCAAGTGGACGTGGAAAATATAAAACACGTATGTTGAGCTTGGGGTTGTAATCGCCAACACATTTTGAAGGATATTGTCTGGAAATTTGTTCCAGTTTTGAAGGGGATATTATGTCTGACCTTTTTTCAGCTACATACACAAATTCGAACAGGTCGATAATCTCGGAATCGGTGAAACTTTACGCGAGCTGAAAAGATGTGGATTATTTAACAAGCCTGAATTACCAGAAAGCCTCGAGTACCAATGACAAGAACTCATTTAGCTCATTAACTTTTTCCGGACGAACGATCGCATAATATATGCTGCCATACAGCGCACATCGGTTTCAGACGGACAAACAGCCGCATATGCGGATCGTGTTATCGTGTGTTTTTTGTTGTTGTTGTTGTTATTGTTGTTGTTGTTTTACAACATGACTAACAACAAAGCTTTAAGTTTGAAAGTAAAATGATAGTCAACTACCCTGAAAATTTCAAGTCTGTATCTTTTGTTATTTTCTTAAGATTTTTTGGGGGGAACCTTATAAATCGGCCGGCCGTGTACAGGTGATGGCTGAGGAAAACTCGGCCCGTCTTTAATGAGATAATTGTCATTTGTCATCGATTTTTGATGTCATGGCAGAATAATTATATAAGTATGCGAACCTATAAATGCCACTTTAAACCTGGTACTCATTTTAATTGGAACTCGCTCTGTGTTTTGACCAGACGTGAGGTCTTCATGCCAAGCGCACTCCGTAGCAACTGGAGCTGATACGTCGATCACTTGCAAATTCAGCCAAAACATCAATGAGACAAAACGGCTTTTTAATATACAGAAAAGAGAACTTCACTCTTCCGGAACAGATTCGGGTAAATAAACATTATCTTATTAACAGTATACTGTATAAAACCAAGAGCGTTCATGACGTTGTCAGTCTTTCATCGTTTCTTTGGGTTTAACTTATGGAAGTTTTTCTTGACAAAACGTGCATTTCACCTGGCTTCAACTCTATGTCAGCTTCACATATTGTGATTTGACACAGACATGTTGAAAGTAACTTTACACATATTTGGTACAGTGCTTGATTTGTGTCAGTGTACGTGTGTGCAGAAACCGTATTGCACTGCCTTTGGCCAGTTCAAAATCCAAACGTTACAAAGTGTTTTATCAAAGAAGGCTACACGTACAACGGTTTGGTGAGCGACACACTGCAACTCGAGATCCCCGACGCAACAAAGGAACACGAGGGACTTTACAAGTGCCAGGCCACGCCCTTTAAACCAGCTGATGTGCAGTCGTGTGAGCTGACCCTGAAAGGTACTTGGCGCCAGGTGTAGACTGACGTTCCGTGCTATCAGTACATCTTCCGACCACCCAAGTATTAAGCCTGCTCTTAACTGGGCAAAGCGCGCGAAACATACATGCGCCACATCACAGTCGTTGCGCTCGGTGTGTCTACTAACTACAAACACTGAACAAAGGCAGCGGTGCACAATTACTGACACGATCACAATACGATACCACTGTCAGTGACTGATCCGACACCCATAGCGTCCGCAATGACGAGCACAGCTCGGAGGCAAGCCGTCCGGCCTCTGTAGTGCTTATCCGTGACGTCCCAAAGACATTAATTTTTAGGGCGTAGAACCTTTTTCACTCCACCCACTCCACACCACTCCACTGACTCCCCCCCCCCCCCCCCAAACACACATACCGTGACACACACCTTCCATCCCCCCTCCCCCTTCTCCCACCCCCCGTCGTTCTTTTGTTCCTTAAGCCGTTCCTGTCGCGCCCGATATCCGCTGCAGAAAAGCTTCGCGTGGCACAAACTGTCAAATTACTAAAATATCGCTTTCAAGCATTTCGAAAAGGACGTTCCATATCAGGGGCAGAAGGATGTGTCAGTGTGTCCAGAAGGGGTGGGGAGAATTCCACCTCATTCTGTGGCTCACTTTCTCTTTTAATTTTGCGTGTTTAGCTGCAGTTTATCTATGTGTGTCTGATGTATTGCTATATTGTTTAGCACTATACCTGTAACAGCCTTGTTACGGTGGTGGTATGCAATTAATAGTTGTTGGTTTTTTTTTGTTGTTGTTGTTTTTTTCCATTTTATCCCCACGTTGTGTCTACAATTAGGAAGTCATGGTTACAATCGCCTTTTTTAAAGAAAAAAAGTGCATGTTCATTTTATTGGCGCGTATGAAAACTGTAGGTTGTGCCAGTGTTTCTTTTTTTTTTTTAAGTCAGTTTCTGCCATATGCCACATGATAATCATTTATTTTTACCCTCACTGTCTTATCGCTTATGGACAGAGTTGACAACAGAAGGTTCATCCACAGAGAAGCCTCAGTCTACTACCGGTAGGAACTTAATTTATTTGGTGAAAATGCAAGCATGTTTTCGTTTGTTTGGATCAGTGTTTGTTTCTCTAAGTGGTGTTTGTGGTGTTTGTTTGTTTGTTTGTTTGTTTGTTTGTTGGTTTGTTTGTTTGTTTTTTTGTTTCTTTTATTGTCTTGCTTTGCTTCGCTTTTAGCCTACTTGTTTTGCTTTGCGTTTTCTCTGAATTACCGAGGATGTATGGACAAAACATAGAAGGGAGTGAATACTAGTGAAATCCACTTAATTCGTACTCTGAGAAATCGTGGTTTGCTTACAATCATAGCATTTTTCAGGCCCCTTTCGGTTTGTTCTTTTACTCTAGTAACATTCCTGAGATAAATCGGATACGATTCACATTTACTCGCTTAAATCGTAGTCATCATGCAGGTCCCGATAGATACTCCTCATCGCATTAATATTGTATTGCTCGGATAATTCGTAGTCACAATTGACCTTTGTAGAATCCCTACACTTCGACTCCAGCAACAATACTACCCATTTTTTACATTTTTATTTCTTTTGGCAAATTTGCTGCAAGTAAATGCAGATCTCTGCCATTAAAACTTCAATTTGTATTTGTCAGTAATCCAAAATATTGTATAGTATTTGCAGCGTTTACATCTGTAGCAACACATTGCTTCCATATTTAATGCCATGACATATCTTTCAGAGTTTGCACGCAAACCGGCAGGCTACAAACGATACCATTTGAAGGTTAAAGTGATACCACGCACACTTCCGGTACACATTATCAATACTTTCGCCTAATTCGCAGCTTTAGGTTGTGTGAGAAAAGACCTTATTACTAACCTTATTCCGATCCTTCCTCGCAAATGTGTAAGCGGGAAAAAAAACAACAAAAAAAAAAAAACAGCCCACTTTACCCAGATACGCCACCCATATATACGAGTAGAAATTCAGTTTGAAATACAAGGAAATGGGGTTTAGTACTATAGGCGTTGGGTTGTATCATAGTTATTGTTAATACTGCTGTAACGCCTCTTTACATCTTGCGTTGGTGTGCTTTTGTGTTAAAAGAATTGAAATGAATGTTCTGGCCACTATTTTGAATGTGAGTTACGACACTGTAATTTTGAAAGGCTGCACTGTGAGCTGTGGGATACTGCAGATAACGCAGAAAACGGGTGAGAGGGGATCAAGGTTATTATGTTTGATAATGTTTTTCTTTCGGTGGTTATGTCTGCTTTCTGTGTGGGGCATTTCCCGCCTTTTCTCGGTGCCTGTACTTTGCAATCATAAAATGTTTTCCCTGTTCAAGAAGAAAGCGAAGCTAGTGGTGACTCCCATGGTTAACGCTCGTGGTGGCCATAAAAATGGGAAGAAGCCCCCAGCAAACCTCAAAATCGTTTCGCATACAGTGCACACAATATACATATTGAAGGGGGCCATTCGCTTGATTTGTATTTCTTCCAACTTGAACTACGAGTTATCCGAATTCTCTTAAATCGCAGTCAGTGTTGCTGTCCCGTACGACTACGCCATTAAGAGGTTTTCGCTGTAGATGGTACAGAATTCGTGTGTGTATGTGGGGAGGGGTGGTGGGGGAGGGGGGGAGCGGGGGGTATGATGTCATTTAGAATGTATGCAGTTTTATTTTTCATGATACTAGCGGATTCTCATTACTGATTGCCTTTTTTTGTTTTTTTGTTTTACAGTTCATACAACAGAAATTTCAAGTAGTGAAACAGCTGGGATCGTCGTGGGTGTACTTCTCACTATTGCCGTGATTGGTATAGGCCTAAAAGTCTTCGTTAGAAATCCTAGGTAAGCTCACACCTTACTCACATCTAGACATTTTCGGCGGTTGGTTGCTTGCCATGTCATAGAGATTTTGTTCACAGTTAAAACGTCAGCTTTTGTGGTTCTGTACCTTGCATACTATATAGCGTGCCCACTATGCTGAGATAAATCGGATACGATTCACATTTACTCGCTTAAATCGTAGTCATCATGCAGGTCCCGATAGATACTCCTCATCGCATTAATATTGTATTGCTTGGATAATTCGTAGTCACAATTGACCTTTGTAGAATCCCTACACTTCGACTCCAGCAACAATACTACCCATTTTTTACATTTTTATTTCTTTTGGCAAATTTGCTGCAAGTAAATGCAGATCTCTGCCATTAAAACTTCAATTTGTATTTGTCAGTAATCCAAAATATTGTATAGTATTTGCAGCGTTTACATCTGTAGCAACACATTGCTTCCATATTTAATGCCATGACATACCTTTCAGAGTTTGCACGCAAACCGGCAGGCTACAAACGATACCATTTGAAGGTTAAAGTGATACCACGCACACTTCCGGTACACATTATCAATACTTTCGCCTAATTCGCAGCTTTAGGTTGTGTGAGAAAAGACCTTATTACTAACCTTATTCCGATCCTTCCTCGCAAATGTGTAAGCGGGAAAAAAAAAAAAAAAAAAAAAACAGCCCACTTTACCCAGATACGCCACCCATATATACGAGTAGAAATTCAGTTTGAAATACAAGGAAATGGGGTTTAGTACTATAGGCGTTGGGTTGTATCATAGTTATTGTTAATACTGCTGTAACGCCTCTTTACATCTTGCGTTGGTGTGCTTTTGTGTTAAAAGAATTGAAATGAATGTTCTGGCCACTATTTTGAATGTGAGTTACGACACTGTAATTTTGAAAGGCTGCACTGTGAGCTGTGGGATACTGCAGATAACGCAGAAAACGGGTGAGAGGGGATCAAGGTTATTATGTTTGATAATGTTTTTCTTTCGGTGGTTATGTCTGCTTTCTGTGTGGGGCATTTCCCGCCTTTTCTCGGTGCCTGTACTTTGCAATCATAAAATGTTTTCCCTGTTCAAGAAGAAAGCGAAGCTAGTGGTGACTCCCATGGTTAACGCTCGTGGTGGCCATAAAAATGGGAAGAAGCCCCCAGCAAACCTCAAAATCGTTTCGCATACAGTGCACACAATATACATATTGAAGGGGGCCATTCGCTTGATTTGTATTTCTTCCAACTTGAACTACGAGTTATCCGAATTCTCTTAAATCGCAGTCAGTGTTGCTGTCCCGTACGACTACGCCATTAAGAGGTTTTCGCTGTAGATGGTACAGAATTCGTGTGTGTATGTGGGGAGGGGTGGTGGGGGAGGGGGGAGCGGGGGGTATGATGTCATTTAGAATGTATGCAGTTTTATTTTTCATGATACTAGCGGATTCTCATTACTGATTGCCTTTTTTTGTTTTTTTGTTTTACAGTTCATACAACAGAAATTTCAAGTAGTGAAACAGCTGGGATCGTCGTGGGTGTACTTCTCACTATTGCCGTGATTGGTATAGGCCTAAAAGTCTTCGTTAGAAATCCTAGGTAAGCTCACACCTTACTCACATCTAGACATTTTCGGCGGTTGGTTGCTTGCCATGTCATAGAGATTTTGTTCACAGTTAAAACGTCAGCTTTTGTGGTTCTGTACCTTGCATACTATATAGCGTGCCCACTATGCTGAGATAAATCGGATACGATTCACATTTACTCGCTTAAATCGTAGTCATCATGCAGGTCCCGATAGATACTCCTCATCGCATTAATATTGTATTGCTTGGATAATTCGTAGTCACAATTGACCTTTGTAGAATCCCTACACTTCGACTCCAGCAACAATACTACCCATTTTTTACATTTTTATTTCTTTTGGCAAATTTGCTGCAAGTAAATGCAGATCTCTGCCATTAAAACTTCAATTTGTATTTGTCAGTAATCCAAAATATTGTATAGTATTTGCAGCGTTTACATCTGTAGCAACACATTGCTTCCATATTTAATGCCATGACATACCTTTCAGAGTTTGCACGCAAACCGGCAGGCTACAAACGATACCATTTGAAGGTTAAAGTGATACCACGCACACTTCCGGTACACATTATCAATACTTTCGCCTAATTCGCAGCTTTAGGTTGTGTGAGAAAAGACCTTATTACTAACCTTATTCCGATCCTTCCTCGCAAATGTGTAAGCGGGAAAAAAAAAAAAAACAAAAAAAAACAGCCCACTTTACCCAGATACGCCACCCATATATACGAGTAGAAATTCAGTTTGAAATACAAGGAAATGGGGTTTAGTACTATAGGCGTTGGGTTGTATCATAGTTATTGTTAATACTGCTGTAACGCCTCTTTACATCTTGCGTTAGTGTGCTTTTGTGTTAAAAGAATTGAAATGAATGTTCTGGCCACTATTTTGAATGTGAGTTACGACACTGTAATTTTGAAAGGCTGCACTGTGAGCTGTGGGATACTGCAGATAACGCAGAAAACGGGTGAGAGGGGATCAAGGTTATTATGTTTGATAATGTTTTTCTTTCGGTGGTTATGTCTGCTTTCTGTGTGGGGCATTTCCCGCCTTTTCTCGGTGCCTGTACTTTGCAATCATAAAATGTTTTCCCTGTTCAAGAAGAAAGCGAAGCTAGTGGTGACTCCCATGGTTAACGCTCGTGGTGGCCATAAAAATGGGAAGAAGCCCCCAGCAAACCTCAAAATCGTTTCGCATGCAGTGCACACAATATACATATTGAAGGGGGCCATTCGCTTGATTTGTATTTCTTCCAACTTGAACTACGAGTTATCCGAATTCTCTTAAATCGCAGTCAGTGTTGCTGTCCCGTACGACTACGCCATTAAGAGGTTTTCGCTGTAGATGGTACAGAATTCGTGTGTGTATGTGGGGAGGGGTGGTGGGGGAGGGGGGAGCGGGGGGTATGATGTCATTTAGAATGTATGCAGTTTTATTTTTCATGATACTAGCGGATTCTCATTACTGATTGGCTTTTTCTGTTTTTTTGTTTTACAGTTCATACAACAGAAATTTCAAGTAGTGAAACAGCTGGGATCGTCGTGGGTGTACTTCTCACTATTGCCGTGATTGGTATAGGCCTAAAAGTCTTCGTTAGAAATCCTAGGTAAGCTCACACCTTACTCACATCTAGACATTTTCGGCGGTTGGTTGCTTGCCATGTCATAGAGATTTTGTTCACAGTTAAAACGTCAGCTTTTGTGGTTCTGTACCTTGCATACTATATAGCGTGCCCACTATGCTTGCCACATGAACAACGTTATAACATTTAGTGTTAGATCATCGCCTACGCATAACAACATTACTTTATCTTTCGTATTCCTGCGGCTTTTACTTTTATGTATTTTTGGCAATGAATGTGAAAGAATAAAGTAATTTACCATTAATTTTCGTTTCTAGCTGACAGAATAATACTGTTTGAATACCATCTTCCCCATCCCCGCCCCCCCTCCCCCTACCCCCCCCCCCCCACAGCACCCCAACCCCAGTTTGTTTCATATCAGGGCAATGAATGCTAATTTGCTATGATTGTAAATGCAGTTGTGTGTTTGATTATTTGACTATAGTTTTTTTTTTGTTTGTTCTTGTTTGTCTTTTCTTTTGTTTGTTTGTTTGTTTGTTTCGGGTGTTCCTATACAAATTTCGTTTTGGTTTGACATTCTCGGCGGTTGGTTGCTTGCTATGCCATGTCAAATTATATATTCATAATAGTTGAAATGTGCAATTTCAGATTGAAAATGTGCAAAAGATGGCTGTCTTCACATGCAACTGATTTCAACTCTGTACCTGCGACTGATCCTCTTTGAATATCTTCCATGCTCATCTGTTTTCCTCTAAGAGAGATATGAGGGAATGTTTTGTCAGAACCCGCCCCGTCATGGACACAGCCGGTACCTTGGCGCGGTGGGGCGGCTTGTGTAACTCCAGGACCCTGAGAGCTGTACCGACTGGAGTTTCGATTCCTGGAAGGGTCTCCCATGTCGTGGTGGTCAAGGGGTAGAGTTCCGACTAAATCCGGCAAAACGAAAATTACACCAAAGGCTACACACGGAGCTTAGAGTAAAGAGGCAGCCGTAAAAAAAACAACAACAAAAAAACCGATATGATAGTAAATGACTGTATTGACATAACCAAGACATAGGGTGGGTGGATGGGTGTTTGGGGGTTTAACAGTGTCTGGAGTGTCTAACCCCAGTCCCCAGAGCACACACAAACTGAGGTGTCAACGACACCAGGTAGAATGACTACGCGAATGACTCGATGTCTACCCCCCCCCCCCCCCCCCTTCCCATAAGAGAATGAATGTCTGCGACGGTGGTTCCATGGACATACATATGAGCACTAGAACTTGTCGCTCGTGTGTTGAATTATGTTTTACCGGAGTTGTTTTTTAAGAGTATGTGACTACACAGCAGACCAGCACGTCAAAGAAAGGCAACGTTATGTTCAAGTGTAATCTTGACCCCTCACAAAGTAAACCAGGCGTTCCTAAGTCATGCCACCTGCACCTTGTCAAGTTTCATATTTGTAGTGAGGGGCTGCAAGGATTCAAGCTGAACATCAGTTACAAACGGTCATTCACAGTTATTCACAGTCTTATGTCTAAACCCTCCTACCAAATATCATACAGGTTTGTATTGCTCGTGGTGATGGTCGCTGGATTAGGCTCATGCCCAGCCAAATTATAGGTTTCCGAAAATTCGGCCAAGATAACTTGACTTTGACCTTTCGGCGATGTCACTCACTGTATATTCACTGCCTAAACGGCCTTCATACTAACTTAGAATTTTCCAGTTCTAGGTAGTATGTTGTTGCTGAGTTTAAAAAAAAAAAAAAGGGAGGGGGGGGGGGGGTAGCAGAAATCTTTCAAAACCTTTCCCTATGACCTCTATCTATAGGGGAGGTCACTCAGAATTTTTTTAGTTGTTTGAAATTTTCACCACCACTTTAGCCGAGTTTGCTGAGGAGAAACTAGCTACATGTATAACAATAACTCTACTTGCTAGGAAAGATACGCCCTTTTTAAGTTGTTTCTCTATAGAGAAACAACTTTATGAGACGGGGCAGATTTTGCTACGCGCAGCAGCAAGTTTCAGTGATACAAAACAAGACTGTGACGTTTCTCCAAACAATACTTGCTTTCACGCACACAGTGACGTAACGAAATCTGCGTCATAGACACCTTACGTGCACACTTTGCTGCTGCGTTCTTTTTGGCGGGAATGACGTGTGTGTGTGTGTGTGTGTGTGTGTGTGTGTGTGGACGGATGTAATGATGGCTATCTCCTAAACCACCTCGATGGAGGCCTTTTTACTTTGAGATGAAATGGGAAATCACCTTCTCCAGAGCTACCTTTCACGATTTTTAGCCTGCCGCATTTTCAGAAGAGTTATCGCCAATTTAAAAAAAATCGGTCATGTTACGAATTTTTTCTAAAAAGTTGTTCAAATTCCTTCATTTTCTAGACTTTGGAAGTTCACCCAATCACACTGCATTGATTAGTGCTACAGCTCTGTAGCTCTGACTGGTTTTGTGTAAAAAAAAAAATTTCGAGGTAGGGGTGGTTTGCACATAAGATCAAATATCTATGAAAAGACTACTGCAAATTACTTATCATCCCGGCGTTTTTGTCTAGTGTGACAACTGCACATATGACAGGAACTACTGCACTATTATATCTTTAGCATTTAGAATAACTGAACTTTTAGATAAACATAACTTTTTCAAGTTTCTGCGAGAAGCACCGGTCAAAAGAGTTCCAAATTTTCGATTTCATAAGTACAATCCAAGGTATTCTAGTCCATGTTTCACCAGCCCTCTAGATCTTCCAGATTTTATGTAAAAATTAGTTCAGCCAGGGAAGTCACAAAAGCAACAGGGAAATCACAAGACATGCACAAGCTTCACCAGTGTGAAGCTGACGTCAAACGCTTAGTTCACAGACAAAATAAGCAAGTATCGTCACTGCCTCCGACATTTAACCAGCCCTCTAGATCTTCCAGATTTCATGTGAAAAATAATTCAATCGGGGAAGCCACAAAGCCAACAGGGAAATCACAAGACATAAACAAGCTTCCTCAGACGATAGCAGTGCTAGAGGCTGACGTAAAAATGTTTAGTTCGCGGAATTGACGTCATCTCTCTGTCTGTGTATGACGACCTGCCTGAGGCTGACGTCAAATGTTTAGTTCACGGAACTGACCTCTCTCTCTCTCTCTCTCTCTCTCTCTCTCTCTCTCTCTCTCTGGGGAGCCAGGGTGGCCGAATGGTAGAGCGTTGGACTTTCAATGCTCGGGTCGAGAGTTCGAATCCCGGCTGGGGCCAAATGTTTGTGCTGGCCTTTCTCTCGTTGCCCCGTCTTAGAAAGCACCCTTACGTGGTGGAAAAGGACGTTAAACTCCTAAACACCCACCCACCCACTCTCTCTCTCTCTCTCTCTCTCTGTGTCTCTCTGTCTCTGTCTGTCTGTCTCTCTCTCTCTCTCCCCCCACCCGGCCCCACCCCCAGTCACGTGGCTAATCGGTCGAGGTCGTAGAGGATCTAGTGTCATTGGTAGAACTTGGAGAGGGGAGAACCGGCAACAATAACAACAAAACAGACAAAATAACATGGAATTTGGAGAAACAACTTTGTAGGACGGGGCCGTTCCTCCTTGTTTTTTTTTTTTTCGCTGCGACAGAGATTCCTTTTGCTCTTCGAGTCAACCGACAGATAGTTCTTTGTGCCCTGATTTTGTTGGGTTTTGTCGATGTTCGAAATGTATGTTATATCGGCATACAAACCCGAAATAAACCGTTCGTGGTCAATTTAGTTGAGAAAATAAACGCTGTTAATTTCTACGTCATGTCAATGTGTCTTACGCTAAGTGTTCCGCTAAGTGTTCAAAGCTTCTAGTCAGTGGTATGAGCATTATAAGCCTGTCGTGTTCAGATCAATTTAACATTTTTAACATCATTGATTTTTACAGATCTTTACTTTATCAATATAATTATATATATCGTCACTGATTACACTATTTACATCTAACTGAACCACGAACATGTATCTTACCTCAAGCAGTTTACTATTACTGGCATTCGAGTAATTTTTGCCATCGCCCCTCCACCACCACCACCACCACCACCACCCCCCCCCCCCCCCCCCCCTCATCTCCAAGTAAAAATTCTGATTCATGTTTCATAATTATAGTACATACAACGTTACAATGTGTTTGGTGTTATGAGGTGTCCCATGCAGTATTTCATCACACATCGTATGCACATCTCCTGGCGTTTAGAAGTATACTCGATGAGGCTTTTCGGAATTTTTTTTTTCCCCTAGCAATCAAGTTTTAGCGCAAACTCAGATTCAAAGTTTATATTTAAAAACACGTGATGCAAGCCATGCCTGTTGATTTTTATCAGACTTTACAATTATGAACTCAGTCAAGAATCTCTTACATAAAGTGATGACGTAACGATGATGTACTACGTCATTGTGTCTCTATACCTGCTTATATTGTTTTTTACACCACTCGCCAGTGCAAACTTTCAGTGAGTTAACTATGAGTGCTTTACGTCCGAAAATAGTAAGGACACTGAGAGTGAAATTGTGATATACGGCTTTCCATATCCCACTCAGTGGTATATGAGTTACAACAAGGAGGAACGGCCCCGTCCTACAAAGTTGTTTCTCCAAATTTCATGTTATTTTGTCTGTTTTGTTGTTATTGTTGCCGGTTCTCCCCTCTCCAAGTTCTACCAATGACACTAGATCCTCTACGACCTCGACCGATTAGTCACGTGACTGGGAGTGGGGCCGGGTGGGGGGAGAGAGAGAGACAGACAGACAGACAGAGACAGAGAGACAGAGAGAGAGAGAGAGAGAGAGAGAGAGAGAGAGAGAGAGAGAGAGAGAGAGTGGGTGGGTGGGTGTTTAGGAGTTTAACGTCCTTTTCCACCACGTAAGGGTGCTTTCTAAGACGGGGCAACGAGAGAAAGGCCAGCACAAACATTTGGCCCCAGCCGGGATTCGAACTCTCGACCCGAGCATTGAAAGTCCAACGCTCTACCATTCGGCCACCCTGGCTCCCCAGAGAGAGAGAGAGAGAGAGAGAGAGAGAGAGAGGTCAGTTCCGTGAACTAAACATTTGACGTCAGCCTCAGGCAGGTCGTCATACACAGACAGAGAGATGACGTCAATTCCGCGAACTAAACATTTTCACGTCAGCCTCTAGCACTGCTATCGTCTGAGGAAGCTTGTTTATGTCTTGTGATTTCCCTGTTGGCTTTGTGGCTTCCCCGATTGAATTATTTTTCACATGAAATCTGGAAGATCTAGAGGGCTGGTGAAATGTCGGAGGCAGTGACGATACTTGCTTATTTTGTCTGTGAACTAAGCGTTTGACGTCAGCTTCACACTGGTGGTATGACAGATGATGCTTGTGCATGTCTTGTGATTTCCCTGTTGCTTTTGTGACTTCCCTGGCTGTACTAATTTTTACATAAAATCTGGAAGATCTAGAGGGCTGGTGAAACATGGACTAGAATACCTTGGATTGTACTTATGAAATCGAAAATTTGGAACTCTTTTGACCGGTGCTTCTCGCAGAAACTTGAAAAAGTTATGTTTATCTAAAAGTTCAGTTATTCTAAATGCTAAAGATATAATAGTGCAGTAGTTCCTGTCATATGTGCAGTTGTCACACTAGACAAAAACGCCGGGATGATAAGTAATTTGCAGTAGTCTCGCTTGAACATACATTATTCGTGTTATCTTTTGTTGTATATGTATGTGTGGAGGGGGAGGGTGTATGTGTGTTTGGAATTGGGAGCAGAGGGGTGGAGGGTTGTTGTGGGGGGGGGGGAGGACTTTATTGTTATCGACGCCAGCGGTCCATTTGAAAGGGGAGAAAATACAACTCGGTGGACACAAAACGTAAGGCAGCATAAAACCCACCTAAAAAACAACAACAATACATAGGATATAGATATTCATATGACGATGTATAAAGTGTTGAATGCATTGTACGCTGTAAGGGACAAACAAAGGGACGCAAGATAACAGTCGAGTTATGTTTGGATGGTCTAGCGCCTCCTCCTTCGTAGCTATAGTGTGAGTTCCCGAGAATCTTCACTTCGGCATTTGAAAGACTAAGGTGTTTGGTTCCATGCAGATACATGACAGTACTCCAAAGCTGGATAAGGCCTATCTGGTTATCTACTGCACGTGTTCACGGCAGATGTCTGATCGGAACAGGGGTACCAAATTAAAGTTTATACGGAAGTTTCGCGAGCGGGGACGAGCGATACACAATAACACAATAAACCCTTTTATTACAACAGTACTATTGTATAAGGGCCTACTTTGTTCGTTGATCCATGTTCATGTTCACGAACACACATTCTGAACTGAGGCAGCCTGATTCAGTGGGAAATAACACCAGTTTCGAGTTCACATTTAGCGTGCTGTGATCTCTTGGTAGCAAAAACATGACATCTGCCGGACACGATTAGACCGGATCTCTCTCTCTCTCACTACAAGAATGCCACTACAAGAATGTCCTTCATTGTTCCCAGACCACGCATTGATGTTTTTAAGACAAGTCTGTGTTTTTCCGGTAGTTCACTCTGGAATTCACTTCCGCAACACATAAAAAGTGCACCAACCCTCTCTCTCTTTAAGAGCAGCACTCTAGCGTTCCTAAAATCAACACTAGACCTCGAAGGCATGCTTTACTATTATTCTATATGTTACATACCAATCAGTGGTTTTGCCATTTTACTACAAAATGTGTGTGTGTGTGTGCGCGCGCGCGCGTGTGTGTGTGTGTTTTCTTGATTTTGCTTGTTTGTATGTTTGTTTGTTTGTTTTTTGTGACACTTATTGACATCACTGTATAATTATGAACTTTGACGTAACGCGCGCGCGCGCGCGCGCGCGTGTGTGTGTGTGTGTGTGTGTGTTGGATTGCGCCTTCTTTTAGTGTAGTGTAGCTGTTCTTTATAGTTATGTAGTAGCTGTAGCAACGGCAAGTTCGAAAATTGACCTTTGTGTTAAAGCTTTAACCGTTGATAAATAAAGAATCATTGTCATTGTCATTGTCATTGTCACACACACACACACACACACACACACACACACACACACACACACACACACACACACACACAAAGAGTGGATGGTCGGTTGTGGTGGATGAGGCATTGAAAAAGGAATGTGTTCTTTGTTGTTGCCTGTTTTCATGAGGAGTGGGAGGCTAATGCTGAAAGCCACTGATGCAGCTGCGAATGACATTCATTGCACTTTCATGTATTCCTTCGATCCATACTGTATACATAGACAATGACTTGTCATCAGAGATCAGAAACCTTTATCAATCCTACAGAGGAAACCTTGTTGCCACAGTACACAGTATTACATCAACAATCCACAAACCATAAAAACGTGTACACTAAAATTTAACTAGAGGAGCACAGCCTCCTTGGCTCACTTGTGAGATGGGTCAAGTTCATTCAAAAAAGTATGTTTGTAAAGCTCTTATCACTGTCTATCCTGAAGTAAGGTGTCTCTTGTGTTCATAGTTCCTAAGAAAACGGCAAATGGCAATATAAGAGTTTTCCAAGGACAGCTTCTATGACTTTGACCTTGGGTCAAGGACATTTAAATGAGATCTGTAAGTGAAGAGCTTATCGGTGACTATCAGTATGCCAAGTTTGATAGCTCTAGTGTTTGTAGTTTCTGTACAAATGGTATTGTAAAAATTCACAAACAGACAATCAAGGTCATTCAAATGGGTATGTCTGCATAGGTCTCTTTGCTGTCTATCATTGTGCTTTGTTTGGTGCCTCTGCTCTTTGTTGTTTCCAAGAAAATGCTAACGTTAAAGTCTCCGCAAAACATGTTGAATGGCCTTGACCTCGACTCAAGGAAATTGAATACAAGTATGCCAGTACAGGTTTTGTCGATGTCTATCATCATACAAACTTTGATGCCTCTGGTGCCCCTACGTTCTGAGAAATGAAAATTAAATTTCCAATGAGACAGCTTTGATGACCTTGACCTTGAGTCAAGGTCATTCAAAATGGTATATCTTGAATGATTTTACTGCTGTTTATCAGCAAGCCAGGTTTGGTGCTTCTGCTGTTTATTGTTTCTGAGAAAATGCCAATGTTCAGGTTTTGGAAAGTTTTCTGCAAAACAGCTTGTATGGCTTTGACCTTGACTAAAAGTCACTGAATACAGGTATGTCAGTAAATGTGGTATCAATGTCTATCATCATGCAAAGTTTGATGTCTCTGGCTTTTCTACATTCTGAGAAAATGCCAATGCAAAATTTCCAAACAGACAGCTATAGCGACCTTGACTTCGGGTCAAGGTCAATCATTATGGTATGTTTTGAAAGGTCTTATGGCTATCTATCAGCGTGCCAAGTTTGGTGCCTCTGCTAATCATTGTTTCTGAGAAAATGCCTATGTTAAGGTTTTCCGGAAAACAGTTTGCATAGCCTTGACCCGGCCTTGACACAAAGTCATTGAATACAGGTATGTCAGTAAAGGTGTTGTCAATGTCTATCATCATGCAAAGTTTGATGTCTCTGCCTGAAATCCATTCATGGGCTGTCCAAACACAGGAAAGCCACAACATTATACATCCGGTTATAAACGTGTCCTAGTTTATGTGCACGATCCAAGCACACTTTATCTAGTACAAATATTCCAACACATATCCACGTTGCATTGTTTATGATATATCGTTTATGTTTGCAACTGTCAACTGTTACAGAGTCAGTTGCCTGGATTATGCACAGTCGAAGGAGTCACAGTAAACTTTGTTCACACTTCCGAAAGCTTTTTGTTGTGAGCCGGCTTACATCTTGAACTACGTGTGACGCCGAACACCGTGTGCCCGTCTGCTGTACGGCCCAGTCACGCGACTACCCATTAGTAATTCACAAAGAGGGTCCTATTGCAAAACACAAACAAAAGACCAAAAGCCCGCGCGCTAGCAACTGCTTTTGTATTAGGCGAGGTTATTCTCGCATTGACAACCGCGGCTTCCGCTCAGTCGCGGTGGCGGTAATTCTCATTCCTGTTCCAAGGGCCGCGCTTCTCAAAGCGCTGCCCCTGGAACAGAAACTTGATGATAATTTCTTTATCAGTTTCTGGCAGCCGGCTTTATCTAACCAGTTCAAGTTGGGGTTGCAGCTGCACCGGGCCCAAGAAATTGCAGCTGTCTACTAACACGGGGGGCATATTCTGACGTGAACTAACTGTGACAGGCTGAGAAGCAAACAGAGACTGACACGAGGTGGTTGTTGTTGTTGTTGTTGTTGTGTGTGTGTGTGTGTGTGTGTGTGTGTGTGTGTGTGTGTGTGTGCCACAGTGTGTGTGTGTGTGCCACAGTGTGTCGTGAGGACATTTTAAACCAGGACAGCACACACTGTTTTTACATCCCCATTTGAATCAGCGAACGAGTCTGACCTCGGATACAGGGCGTGTCCCAGACAGATAAATCGATTGGGTTTGAGCCCGGCTGAGTCAATGACACGGTCACGGTCAAGACGTTGCATACTTGATTGATCATACGACTCGCGTCAGTCGCGCCGAATACTAACACTTGGAAAGTTTTGCCATGAACACTGAAGGGCTGAGAACTGTTTACTCTATCCTGACAATGCAGGGGATTGCTTAAAACACGCTCTATAGTTTGTACACGCATAAAGTGTTGTTCATGAAACTAAAGATTACACTCGAGGTTAAAATTAGGGGCATGTTGTCAATAATTCAGTTCTGAACGGACCGCAGGAGTACAGGGATTTCAAGTATCCTACACGACAACACCAATAAGATGCTGATTAAACAGAGACACTGTGTTAAACGGTTATGTGGCAAAAACGGATATGCCGAATTAAATAATTCATGTAGAAATTCTCAAGACAATACAATTGTTGGTCAAATGAAGTTTTGTGGTTGTTGTTGTGGTTGTTTTGGTGGATGTTGTTGTGGTGGTTGTTGTGGTTGATGTTGAGTTTCGTTATTCCTACTGATGTCACAGTGACTTTGCATCTATGTGTTCGTCAAATAAAGTTGTTCAGTGTTGTTGTTGTTGTGGTTCATGGTGAGTTTCGTTATTCCTATGTCACAGTGACTTTACATCTATGTGTTTTTCGGTCTGTTTGTGCATTTGTTTGTTAGCACGACTATCTGTCAGACTGTTCGGAGGTGTGTATGTCTGTCTGTGTGACTGATCTTTGCTTGTACAACAAACACTCTACGTTCGCTGCTGTTATCGAAACATACAGACAAGAAAGCCGGGATAGACCTTTTGGAGCTGTGTGAATTATGCATGGCATTATAGATACAAGGTTCACAAACTCACGAGTCACATGTAATGATGAATTGTGTAGGACATGACTGATACGACATACGCGACTGCCGGAACAGGACGGAAGAAACACTCACCGATTCACACTGTGTGACATTTTCAGCGGCCGCTCCTGAGAGAGGAAACAAAATTATTGTGAATATGAGTCACTATGATAAACGTTTCATGAGAAATTCAGTTGTGTTAATGTGTGATAATAATTTGTACAAGTCAGTATCGGTAATGTCATATCGTCGTTCACACGGAAAAGTTGCGGAAATGGATTTTCCGCACTTTTCAGAAGTAAAAACCTGATTTATTCGATTATTTATCATCATATCGAGATGGAATTAAACTGGACGATTCACAATCGTTTCTTCTATTAGGTTTGTAAAATTTAGTTATCATAGCTAATTGCATGTGGAAACAAATATTATCATCCATAGCGGCCTCTTTTTCTTTGATCTCTCCTGTGTAATAAGTGTCCGTATTGTACGAGTACTTGAGAAATCATGTGACACAGAGCACGACATCGCATGACAATCAGGCATGATTCCCTGCGAAAAGATTCTTTCTTTCAGACAGAAAGAACAGAGATACAGCCTTTTTGGCAAAAAAAACCCCCATCGTCATCGATGAGCAAGTACATGTATTACTACTCTTCGGGGAGAACTCGCTCCCTATGCCAACACCATCGACGACGAAACATTTTGACTCGGTATAAACTCGTTGTTCAAGTACAAAACAACAGTAGCCTGTACCTAGCAAGCACTCCTTACTCAAATTTCGGAGAGTTTTAACCAACACTTATCAAAAGTCGTTCTCAAACAGTTCAATCAAAGCTGGCGTCTCACCGACATGGCGTGTTACCGACATGTATGCTGTTTACTGAGTTGGCCGTGTGCTATCGGCGCAGAGAATGGCAGAGGATTCGTGGTCTAGATAGATCTCCGATTGAACAGAAGGTTCTTGAATCGTTTGAGTCATGCATGCAGTTACAAATGTAGATGCTGGGGGAAGGACACTTTAATCGGTGTACATATGCTATAAATATGAGAATAAACACTTTCAAAGCTTCTTAACCGTTTGGAATTCCCTGCCAGCACATCTGAGAAATGCGCCCACACTGTCTGCTTTTAAGAGAAATTTTACAACGTTCCTTTTCCGTAAAGCTTTCCAGTAGTTTCCCGTGTCAGCAGCTAGTCATTTTCACCAGTGTATGTCTGTCCATCGTCTGTAAAATGCGCGTGAGTGTCGGTGAGTGATTGGCGCATTGAGTTGATTTCCGTCTAAGAAATGCGCCCTATAAATACCATGTATTATTATTTTATTATTATTATTTCGTGAAGACTCCCGCTTGAACGCGCCCCAGTCGTGCAAAGCGTGAACAGAGCTGTTTTGATCGGTTTCGCATTCATCTCCCAAATTTATATTTCCTTGAAAGCGTCAGCATGTTTGTTTGTGTCTTTAGTGGAAGTTTAAAACTTGTGTTTTTGTTTGGATTTGAGTTCATGAGTGAATTGGAACCGTCTTACCAGCATAAAAAGGCGCACTTTATTCTGTCGGCGTCGTGCTCTGTCGACGTACAAACTCCTTCTTCTGCTATGTGCAGCCGCTTTTGACTGTTAGTTTTTAGTAGGATAAACGTTGAAAATATACCATGAATTGGCCCAAAGAAAGGGATGATAAAGCATTTACACCCCATCAACCTGTGGGATACCGACTCGTATTTAGCTAAAGCTCAGGGTTGATTTGCGCCTTGGATCAAAATACTCGTCGGTATACAACAGCTTTATCGGGAATAACTGCTAATTACACGCTTCTCAGTCTGGTATGGGAAAGAAAATGCAATGACACGATAACGTCCAGATCAATGCTACCCGAAAATCCTAAAAGCAGGACTAACACAAAGATGAATTCAGATGCATTTTTCTTCTATCTGGCAAAACAACAACCAAAAAAAAACAAATGTCAAACATAAGGTCGCTAACATTTTAACTTTGTGTTTCTGTGAAATTGTTGGGCCAAAAAGATGTCAACACTGCCCAAGAAGATGTGTTTAGATAAGCTATCACAAACAGTTCAACTTGAAATTCCGGCCGGTACTAGCTGAAGTTGGTTTCAGAGCTGCGACTCATTTGAAAACAATCTTTTGAATTTCATACAGCCGGAAGTACGCAAGCACAGACACACACAATTTTCCTCTACCGATTAAATGTCAGAGATAACGAACAATACGCTTTCAACTCGGCTTAAGCTCTGCTCGTGTCTGATGTTAATCACGGATCTTCCTCACAGGAAACTTCTGTGGGAGTCATTTTACACACACACACACACACACACACACACACACACACACACACACACACACACACACACACACACACACACACACACACACAGGCACACACGCAAACACTTCACACCGTCACTTATGCAATTTTTCAGAAATACTGAAAACAATAAAGACTTCCGCAAATTTTCAACGACATACACAACTTTACCGTGCGAATTTACCCTATGAAGACTTCAGCAATTTTCCTGCGATCGATTTACGCAATTTTTCCATTGTAAATTCTTTCATTTAGACTTACGCACTTTTTCAGAGAAAACACCCGCAGTCATGGAGCAAATACGAGTCGGTATTCAACCCAGTTATGTGGTGTAACGGCTTAATCATCCTTTTTCTCTCTCATGTGTGGTGCATTGTGAGCGCATACCCGACTAAAAGCTGAAACCTCCTTGTATTTGGGGGGAAATCTGCAACTGAGCGGCGCATAGCAGACACTCGGAGTGATCAGGTTATCACGGAGTACATGTATGCTTGTGTGCTATGTAACATGTGGGAAAGAAAATAAATAAAAGAACTGAAGATAACAAGCTGTCGCTGGGTGGGTCTATTGTCTCCTTAGTTTATGTTGTGAGTTTCTGAAGTTCTTGACATAAAAACGTCAGGAGCCGAGATCATTATTATTATCTCCTGGATACGTGGTACTCCAAAGCTGAAGGAGGCCAGTGGAGTGTATAGTATTGTCTTGACTTTACACGTGTCCTTGTTGTCTAAGTCAGTTGTTTGTGCGGTTATAAAGCCTCAGAAATTTTGCGAGCGGTTAGGAGGGACGCCGTGATGGATCTGTGTGTGTGTGTGTGTGCGCGCGCGCGTGTGTGTCTGTGTGTGTGTGTGAAAGGGGGGAGGGGGATGGGGTAAGGAGTATATGCTTTGTATATAGTGACACAATAAACTCTTTCACTATACGCAGTGCCCTGATGTAAAATACAGGGTCCCTATTTGTTGGTTGTTTGTTTCCTGGTTATGCTGACTCATTAGCAGTGTGACCTGGGTGTGATTTGTGTAGCAGGAAATACCACCACTTTCGCAGATTCAGCATACCGGATCTCTGTGCAGTGAAAGTATTTCGCCTGCCCGACGCTATTACACGGGATGTCACACACGCACGCACACACACACACACACACACACTGCACACACAAACGCACGCACAGGGAGAGAGAGAGAACAACAACAAAACAAAGGCCTTTCTCTGAAAACGGGTAACAATTCCATTTTTACATCAACGTCAGTTTTCATATAATCAGTAGAATATTTTGGTGATTTCTGCAGCTCAGTTGGCCAAATTCCGATCAACGACTATGAAACTATTTACAAATAATCCGTTTTTGTACTACTGCAGTAAGGGTACACTCACAACTTACAAATTATCTATTCTGATACAAAGAGTTTGTCAAACAGGCATTACAAACACTGTAATCAATGCTAATCTGTATGTGTGCTCTAATATAGAGCGAAAAACTAAATCAATATTGACCCTTGTCTGCCATTTTTAAAGTATACAAATAACTGTTTTCGAGGAAGGAAAGTCAATTTGTCAGATACACACACAGCGGAAAGGAGGCGTGGGGAATAGTGTCAACGTTTTTATATGCAGTTTCGTTTTCCTGGATTCTTACTAGTCAAAAATAGTGAAAATGTTTGGGGTTTTTTAAAATGCCTATTAAAACAAAATTCCTATGTTGCTGTTGTTTTGTTTGATATGGTTTATCAGCTTTGGAAATGGTCGGCCAATAAAATTTGAAAAAATAAATGCAACTCTAAATTCCTGAAATTGATGAACTGACCCTTGGCACCACATGATTGTAATGTGTTCACGTGGTTGGTTCAATTCGCGGCGCTTTGAGCTAAATCAAGAAATTGGATAAAGCGCCTACACAACTGATACACACATATAATTATTACATGTCCCTTGTTTTTCACACAGTGTGTCAAAACCTTTCCAGTATTTCAGATAAGAGTTGTAATTCAGATGAACTATGTGGTGTTTTCATACACTGGGTTTACAGTTCTCTCTTGTGCTGCAGTAGTAGCGACATCTACAGGCCGCTGATCCTGATTTGACCTTTGACCTTGACTCATATCAACGTAACCGCCAGCCCCACTACCCTGCCCCATGTCCATGTAAGCACCTGAAGCAGCTGGGGGACTGTCTTGGTCTGTGGCTTCTGTATGGTGGGTGCTGGTGGTAAGAGGAGTAGGCACCATGTAGCCATCTGATCCAACCCGGGGACTCTGTCTTCTGTCAGGCCGGGGGACATCTTCACAGTGACTGACTACAAAAGAACAATCAATTTTTAAGTTGGGACCAGGGTTTTATAATTCCGTATGAACAAATTACAATTGAGCCGGCCTTAACTCAAGTTCAGCTACATTTTTGAAAGAACCAACCTAGGACATGATTTGTTTGAAAGTACTTTCTGTTCTTACAGTGTAGTTCACATTCTTTGATATGTGGTGGAAAAGGACGTTAAGAACCTAGGTAATCTTAAACCTACACGTATTGTATTACTTTCTTGTTTCAAGTTATTCATCATGTCGTATTCATTGCTATAATAAGTATGTACTGTCATCTAACGTTAAGAACCTAGGTAATCTTAAACCTACACGTATTGTATTACTTTCTTGTTTCAAGTTATTCATCATGTCGTATTCGTTGCTATAATAAGTATGTACTGTCATCTAACGTTAAGATGTAGCGAAGATACTTCGCTATGTTTGTGTTCAGTACAGCCGCCATTCTTAGTACACGCGCACTTTTAAATTGGGTCCAGCTAGCCTCAGTGAAGGGTCAGTTTTCACGTGCGCTGGCCACGTGATCTCGTGATGAGCGCGTGATTTCTTGCATAAACCCTAAAGATAGAGCCTTATAATAGCGAGAGTTTCCCGCGTTTTCCTCAGTCGCTTTCTGAGAGTCCCAGAGACTGTGTGTCGTCCCTCCAGCCCGGCCTCGAATCTTCTCCACTTCTTATGTTCAGGCTTAGCCCCTCAGCCTCTGGAGTCAGTATATTGTGACCAGTATTGGACCTGTTACTGGATGCCTCTTCTATTAGGAACTATGTGTACTGAGAAGAAACTGTGATTCGGTATTGGATTATTTGTGAACTGTGTTTGGAACCACTGAATTCGGACTTGGAATTAGTCTTCAGATAAACGGTGACTGTGTCTCATTTTATTCCCTTTTGAACTAGAGAACAGGTGATGTAAAGTAGGAAGATACCTGTAATAGTTCGAAGTACTCTAAGAGATCTGATAGTTAATAGTACTAATTAGAGCAGTTACGTAAATTAACGGTTATGTAAATTTGTACTCCTGGTTTAGATTGAGAGATAGAACGTTGTTCATTAGTGAGAGATACTCTAGTGTCAGGCTCCTTTGTTTCATGCCCAGTCAGAGAGGGAGGTTTCCCAGCTTCTTGTGTAACACGCAGCACACACGCGGCCGAGTGTGTATTGTCTGTTCATTCAGTACCGACGGTCACTACGCAGAATAAGGAATTCCATTCACAGAGTGACCGCGCTCTCGGTTTACATCATTCACGGAATTGTCCACTCCCCGCTACTTTCAGCTGTACTGTCCCGTCCCACATTTTGCAGCTTAGTTTCTTCCCGCATTCTTTTGTTATATTTGTAGAGTAGTGTTTAGTAGTCTTTAGTTTGTTGCCCGACAAGTATTAATTATCACGCTCATATATTTTGAGCCGAATCTGTGTTGCCTTATTACATCTAACGATTCATATGATCCGCATGTAATTTTTATTGGAATAAGTGAACACTCTGATTTTTACTCTCTTGTCAGTTGTTTCTTTCGAGAGATAGTGTAAGTTTGATGAGTGATTGTGTGCGTAGATGTGTGTGGCACGTAGGCCCGACAGTATGATGCAATACTCTTTCGCACTTCAGTCATTCTAAACACACATGTCAGAGTAGTTCACTAAACTAAATCTGTAGCGTTCCCGACAACCACGACGACCCCACACCCGGGGCGCTACAGTTGGCGTCGCCGACAGGATTAGAATCGTTTCTCGGGCGGTTCTCTTTGTGATGGTTTATTTTGTAGGGCGACAGGTTCTTTTTGAGAGTTATGTGAAACGCAGATAGGTAAATCGTTATTTTTGTGAGATACTTGTGTAAATATTTTGTAGAGTACAGTCATGTTTTAAGATGTTTTTGTGAGGCTTCTATTTGAGGGCTGGAGAGGGCACGCGACTCGACACACGGGAAAGTCTCTGGGACAGAGCCAGCCGACGCATCATCCCGGCTGAGCAGAGCAGCAGACGATCTTGCTGCACGGCAAGCTGTACAACACGACATCCCGATGAGAGAGGCTGGAACACAGTGATGTTCAAAGCAGACTGCAGCCGTGCGCAGAAGGGTTCAGCGTAGACTGACCGTATGCACACAGGGCAGCTGCGAACATCCCGACAGCCGTGATCATCCGTGAAAAGGCTCACCTGTCGACACCTGGCAGTCGTGAGAGATTCATCGGACCAGTGACACCAGCAACGAATGACGTTGCTGAGACAGCTTTGCCGAGATTCAAGACCAAGCAGGAGGTCGGTCGGACATGTCAGCACTATAGACTAGTCTATAGATGGCTGACTACAGGAAGGCGAGGGTGGAACATCACGTTTCCCGCCTTACCGACCCAGCAGAGACAACAGCGACTGTGGGAGAGACAGGGTTGCGACACTGTTCTCCTCACCAGTCACAGGAGAGACGGGTTTTCCTCTCCTTAGCTGGACAGCGACGGACACGATCACGTCGTTGTGACTGTTGCGACAGTAGCACGACAGAGACAGCGGTGGACGACAGCCTGAGAGGACAACACGTCCAAGAACAGGAGCAGGGAGCAGTTGTGAAGGAGCGCGTCAGTATTTTGCTTGACATGCAGTTCCAGATTCCAGTGACACCTGGGGGAAACAGAGAGGGTGCAGACTGTCTTTGGTACTTGCCTCTGTCAGTCACCCGACGTTTCGCCGGCCGGCAACGGAATGGTGGACCATCGTGGGAGGGTTCCCCGGCACCATTCACGTCACAATGAGGGTTGTAGCCACGCGTGGTAACGAACCCGTTGCGCGTGACAACCATTCCCAGTGTCACTCGGCAGGAAGTTTGGCGACTCTCCTGCGGTAAGTATACTCCTTTCGGCATCGTCAGTTACATGACGGATTGCCACGTGGAGTGGAGGGAATCTGCGCGACGGCTCGAACATCTGAGACTCCCAGACGGCGAAAGACAGCTGGAACAAAGCACCAGCGGCTCGATACTCATCACTATGTGCACAGTGTGAGTGAATATCACGGCAATGAAAGATTTGCCTACGACAGCGACGTTGGAGGACTGATCATCCTCAACGTGCGCTAGAGCCGTCAGCACGAAGCCCGGTATTATCAGCACCGGCGTCAACATCATCAGACAGCACCGCACCCGACAGGCAACGGAGGCGACGGCCTCACACGGAATTTGCTGCACCATGCAGAGACAGTTTTCAACACTGTCACCACAAGCGCCAGCGTCGCTGAGACTACGACTGAGTACTCTCATAAGCGAGCTGAGCGACGGATATTCCTGCTACGGATTCTGAGCCTGAGAGAACAACACAGGTTACGTCATGACACCCTATTGGCCACAGGGTTTGACGTTATGCAGAGAGAACGGCGAGACAGCCTAGTATTCTGCAATAAGACCTCAGGCAGGTAGCAGAGAGACGGATCACCGGATTACGACATCAGATTCTTCACAAGACAGGACAGGCGCACGGACAGGCGACAGGACGTAAGATCCGCAGTGTGCGATCTTAGCGGTACACGCATTACGTGTGACTATGTCCATGGCGTACATGCACCCCTGTCTGCCTCATGTGGAAAATGTCACCGGAAACAGGTTGACAGTTCCTGACAGAGCGCCCATCGTCAGAGAAAGGACGGCGATGAGCTGCGGCTCATCCGTCGTCATCTGACTAACGACACGACCCGTACACTAGCGTGAGTACAGCCGCATCAGGTCTAGAAGGGACGCCTTCTTTGACAAGAGATGCTGGTCGGAATTTCCGACATAAACTCGCTAAGTGTGACACCCAGAGGAACAACAACGCCGAGAAAGACCTTCAGGATCGGCCGATCGATCACAGATCGAATGCTGTGACCCAGTAGGGACAGCAGGGCCGAATGCAAGCGACGTCAGCGAATATCTTCCAGTCATCTTTGTCCTCCGGCATTACGCCATGTATCACTCAGTACACGCCCGTCTGAATGACGGCAGAAGTGAGCTCACGGCAACAACAGTGGCCATGAGGAACAAGTTGCAGGCGTGGCAAGCTCAGTACTGAGGTGAAACATAGAGCGGTAACAGCATCGAACTGGAGTTGACTGGACAGATGAAAGAGTGTGCGATTGCGATTGCCACTAACATCTGTAAGATGCGATTCGCATTACCGACTGCATCAGACGTCAGAACGGCAAGGAATGACAGCTCAACTGAGACATTGCGTCACGAGAATCACAACACCAACAGAGAGCCGACTTCATAAAGACAGCCTATCTCCTGTGTAAGACCAGCATGGCCACGGAGGTGCTGTACGAAGTTAGTCTGCTCGCTCAAAGCGGTTGAGAAATCCCGCTGCCGAAACTGGTTTTCGGAAGTGGCGAAGCGAGCACCGGCTAACAACGGACAGAGGTTATTGCATAACCCAACGAGCAGCGACTACGACCACCGACACCGGACATCACCAACGGACACCATCATCCAGCGTAATCTACATGGGACGTTACGCCAGCCGATGCCGGAGACCAGGCGTTAGACTTTAACGCAATGGTCCGGTCCACATGTAAAACTCTGAAATTGACGTGTGAGGCTGCGGCCCACTCGGATTTTTCAGTGAGTGCGGAGAAAGCAGCGGAAGGAAGGATGATGTAAATTTCTAGGGAGACAGCAGTCCTGCAGTCTCCGAGCTTTCTCATCCCGCATCATCTTTCTTGATGAAGATGATGCGTCATCTTCATCAAGCAGCTGAATATTCATGCTATAGAGTACCGATGGCAGCAGCTGATGCTGTTTGCAAGACAGCCCTGGACAACGATGGATTGGATGGAAGCAGTAAAGTCGGTAGGCCCCGTAGGCGACCGCAAAATCCTTACACGACTTGAAGTTGGATGGCACCGAGAAACAGACGTTGGCTGCTGACTTGCAACAAGTGACCAAGGATCACCGACATTATCTACAACCGGGGGGCAAGGGTTACCCAGCGCCCGGCACCGTTGGATATTCTTTGGATTACCTGTATCATGGACAGACATTAAACGTTTCCCGGACTTGACATTGCATGCCGTTTATTTTAAAGACTTTTGTTGTTATTATGTAGTGGTAGGACGTGTGTATGATTTTTATTATAGTTTCTTGTAAATTCGGGACGAATTTATAGGAAGGCGAGGGTAGTGTAGCGAAGATACTTCGCTATGTTTGTGTTCAGTACAGCCGCCATTCTTAGTACACGCGCACTTTTAAATTGGGTCCAGCTAGCCACCGTGAAGGGTCAGTTTTCACGTGCGCTGGCCACGTGATCGCGTGATGAGCGCGTGATTTCTTGCATAAACACTAAAGATAGAGCCTTATAATAGCGAGAGTTTCCCGCGTTTTCCTCAGTCGCTTTCTGAGAGTCCCAGAGACTGTGTGTCGTCCCTCCAGCCCGGCCTCGAATCTTCTCCACTTCTTATGTTCAGGCTTAGCCCCTCAGCCTCTGGAGTCAGTATATTGTGACCAGTATTGGACCTGTTACTGGATGCCTCTTCTATTAGGAACTATGTGTACTGAGAAGAAACTGTGATTCGGTATTGGATTATTTGTGAACTGTGTTTGGAACCACTGAATTCGGACTTGGAATTAGTCTTCAGATAAACGGTGACTGTGTCTCATTTTATTCCCTTTTGAACTAGAGAACAGGTGATGTAAAGTAGGAAGATACCTGTAATAGTTCGAAGTACTCTAAGAGATCTGATAGTTAATAGTACTAATTAGAGCAGTTACGTAAATTAACGGTTATGTAAATTTGTACTCCTGGTTTAGATTGAGAGATAGAACGTTGTTCATTAGTGAGAGATACTCTAGTGTCAGGCTCCTTTGTTTCATGCCCAGTCAGAGAGGGAGGTTTCCCAGCTTCTTGTGTAACACGCAGCACACACGCGGCCGAGTGTGTATTGTCTGTTCATTCAGTACCGACGGTCACTACGCAGAATAAGGAATTCCATTCACAGAGTGACCGCGCTCTCGGTTTACATCATTCACGGAATTGTCCACTCCCCGCTACTTTCAGCTGTACTGTCCCGTCCCACATTTTGCAGCTTAGTTTCTTCCCGCATTCTTTTGTCATATTTGTAGAGTAGTGTTTAGTAGTCTTTAGTTTGTTGCCCGACAATTATTAATTATCACGCTCATATATTTTGAGCCGAATCTGTGTTGCCTTATTACATCTAACGATTCATATGATCCGCATGTAATTTTTATTGGAATAAGTGAACACTCTGATTTTTACTCTCTTGTCAGTTGTTTCTTTCGAGAGATAGTGTAAGTTTGATGAGTGATTGTGTGCGTAGATGTGTGTGGCACGTAGGCCCGACAGTATGATGCAATACTCTTTCGCACTTCAGTCATTCTAAACACACATGTCAGAGTAGCTCACTAAACTAAATCTGTAGCGTTCCCGACAACCACGACGACCCCACACCCGGGGCGCTACAAAGAACCTAGGTAATCTTAAACCTACACGTATTGTATTACTTTCTTGTTTCAAGTTATTCATCATGTCGTATTCATTACTATAATAAGTATTGACTGTCATCTAACGTTAAGAACCTAGGTAATCTTAAACCTACACGTATTGTATTACTTTCTTGTTTCAAGTTATTCATCATGTCGTATTCATTGCTATAATAAGTATGTACTGTCATCTAACGTTAAGAACCTAGGTAATCTTAAACCTACACGTATTGTATTACTTTCTTGTTTCAAGTTATTCATCATGTCGTATTCGTTGCTATAATAAGTATGTACTACGTTAAGAACCTAGGTAATCTTAAACCTACACGTATTGTATTACTTTCTTGTTTCAAGTTATTCATCATGTCGTATTCGTTGCTATAATAAGTATGTACTGTCATCTAACGTTAAGAACCTAGGTAATCTTAAACCTACACGTATTGTATTACTTTCTTGTTTCAAGTTATTCATCATGTCGTATTCGTTGCTATAATAAGTATGTACTGTCATCTAACGTTAAGAACCTAGGTAATCTTAAACCTACACGTATTGTATTACTTTCTTGTTTCAAGTTATTCATCATGTCGTATTCGTTGCTATAATAAGTATGTACTGTCATCTAACGTTAAGAACCTAGGTAATCTTAAACCTACACGTATTGTATTACTTTCTTGTTTCAAGTTATTCATCATGTCGTATTCATTGCTATAATAAATATGTACTGTCAACTAACGTTAAGAACCTAGGTAATCCTAAACCTACACGTATTGTATTACTTTCTTGTTTCAAATTATTCATCATGTCGTATTCATTGCTATAATAAGTATGTACTGTCATCTAACGTTAAGAACCTAGGTAATCTTAAACCTACACGTATTGTATTACTTTCTTGTTTCAAGTTATTCATCATGTCGTATTCATTGCTATAATAAGTATGTACTGTCATCTAACGTTAAGAACCTAGGTAATCTTAAACCTACACGTATTGTATTACTTTCTTGTTTCAAGTTATTCATCATGTCGTATTCGTTGTTATAATAAATATTGACTGTCAACTAACGTTAAGAACCTAGGTAATCCTAAACCTACACGTATTGTATTACTTTCTTGTTTCAAGTTATTCATCATGTCGTATTCATTGCTATAATAAGTATGTACTGTCATCTAACGTTAAGAACCTAGGTAATCTTAAACCTACACGTATTGTATTACTTTCTTGTTTCAAGTTATTCATCATGTCGTATTCATTGCTATAATAAGTATGTACTGTCATCTAACGTTAAGAACCTAGGTAATCTTAAACCTACACGTATTGTATTACTTTCTTGTTTCAAGTTATTCATCATGTCGTATTCATTGCTATAATAAGTATGTACTGTCATCTAACGTTAAGAACCTAGGTAATCTTAAACCTACACGTATTGTATTACTTTCTTGTTTCAAGTTATTCATCATGTCGTATTCATTGCTATAATAAGTATGTACTGTCATCTAACGTTAAGAATCTAGGTAATCTTAAACCTACACGTATTGTATTACTTTCTTGTTTCAAGTTATTCATCATGTCGTATTCGTTGCTATAATAAGTATGTACTGTCATCTAACGTTAAGAACCTAGGTAATCTTAAACCTACACGTATTGTATTACTTTCTTGTTTCAAGTTATTCATCATGTCGTATTCGTTGCTATAATAAGTATGTACTGTCATCTAACGTTAAGAACCTAGGTAATCTTAAACCTACACGTATTGTATTACTTTCTTGTTTCAAGTTATTCATCATGTCGTATTCATTGCTATAATAAGTATGTACTGTCATCTAACGTTAAGAACCTAGGTAATCTTAAACCTACACGTATTGTATTACTTTCTTGTTTCAAGTTATTCATCATGTCGTATTCATTGCTATAATAAGTATGTACTGTCATCTAACGTTAAGAACCTAGGTAATCTTAAACCTACACGTATTGTATTACTTTCTTGTTTCAAGTTATTCATCATGTCGTATTCATTGCTATAATAAGTATGTACTGTCATCTAACGTTAAGAACCTAGGTAATCTTAAACCTACACGTATTGTATTACTTTCTTGTTTCAAGTTATTCATCATGTCGTATTCGTTGCTATAATAAGTATGTACTGTCATCTAACGTTAAGAACCTAGGTAATCTTAAACCTACACGTATTGTATTACTTTCTTGTTTCAAGTTATTCATCATGTCGTATTCGTTGCTATAATAAGTATGTACTGTCATCTAACGTTAAGAACCTAGGTAATCTTAAACCTACACGTATTGTATTACTTTCTTGTTTCAAGTTATTCATCATGTCGTATTCATTGCTATAATAAGTATGTACTGTCATCTAACGTTAAGAACCTAGGTAATCTTAAACCTACACGTATTGTATTACTTTCTTGTTTCAAGTTATTCATCATGTCGTATTCATTGCTATAATAAGTATGTACTGTCATCTAACGTTAAGAACCTAGGTAATCTTAAACCTACACGTATTGTATTACTTTCTTGTTTCAAGTTATTCATCATGTCGTATTCGTTGCTATAATAAGTATGTACTGTCATCTAACGTTAAGAACCTAGGTAATCTTAAACCTACACGTATTGTATTACTTTCTTGTTTCAAGTTATTCATCATGTCGTATTCGTTGCTATAATAAGTATGTACTGTCATCTAACGTTAAGAACCTAGGTAATCTTAAACCTACACGTATTGTATTACTTTCTTGTTTCAAGTTATTCATCATGTCGTATTCATTGCTATAATAAGTATGTACTGTCATCTAACGTTAAGAACCTAGGTAATCCTAAACCTACACGTATTGTATCACTTTCTTGTTTCAAGTTATTCATCATGTCGTATTCGTTGCTATAATAAGTATGTACTGTCATCTAACGTTTAGAACCTAGGTAATCTTAAACCTACACGTATTGTATTACTTTCTTGTTTCAAGTTATTCATCATGTCGTATTCGTTGCTATAATAAATATTTACTGTCAACTAACAACAACACAGTTGTGTTCCTAAAACTTTAATTTTGACAAATGACTGCAATACAAGAGTCAGAAATCCAGTGTACAGACCGTTGCTTCCTCTGACCTCTTCATACACGTGACCTCCACTTGACCCTGACAGACGTCGGAGTTCAACCTGCTCCGCTTCATCCGGGTCGTTTTCGTTCATCTCAACTGCTTGAGATGCACGTCTCACAGTCCTCCGCCCTGAGGTAAACATTAATGTAAGAATGGTTTGTTTGGTATCAGTAATGACGTTAAACGCCCAAACACCCACCCCCACCCTGGTATCAGTACTGAGTTCGTACATCGATATGGGGTTGGGTGTAAGGTCTTGGTTGACCTACCAGTCTTTGAGGTGATAGTCACAGTTTACTGGATGGTTCAAAGACAAGTTAGTGTCACCCAGTACCTAGTGCTTTACTACCCGCTTCACCGCCCGGTCAACTTGAAAGATTGATACAATTCTTTAGCTTCACGACTATAATGCCAAAAAGGACATTTTACAAAACATGAAGTATGTCAGGTATGGTTTGCACACTTTGACTAAGCAACTCACAAGTAAGTGCGTATATTTCAATCATGTAGCGTACTTGGAATTTCACCTTTCAAATGAGAAAGATTGTCTAGGAACAAGGACATTTCGTTGGGCAAAGTTTCAGTTGGAATCGTGTTGCTATGGCCATCCCATCTAAATTCAAAAAAAAAAAAAAAAAAAAAAACGTTCGACGTCATGTATCAAGAATGTAAAAAATGTTAATGTCTTGCTCAACTTTAGTGTGTGTTCAAGCAGCTTCAGTAATAAGTGGAACATTTTTCGTGTCCTTAAAAACACATACTCTTCGTGTGCTTGCAAACGTAGATGAGAGAAGCAAGTCCCACCACCGCAAAGAAAGGGGCGATCACTGTAGGCAAAAGAAGACTCCAATGGATACCTGTCGTTAAAAAGTAAAACAGGTTGCCCGTATCAGTTTATGTATTTGTGGCCGTTTCTATGAAATGTTACGCAAAACCTGCATTACGCAATTGTCGAAAACTCACAAAAAGTGAAAGCTGCGAAGTACATGTACACAAGCACACTTTTCCTTTCTATGTTTCAGTGCTTGCGCGGCTTTAAGCGTGAAAACTCCTTCACCCACTCTTCTAGGTTTCAGATCTTAACAACTTACATATGTGTGATAGTTTGAAAGGATACTATCTGAAACTATCTGACATTCCATACAGAGAGAGAGGGAGAGAGAGAGAGAGAGAGAGAGAGGGAGAGAGAGAGAGAGAGAGAGACTTTCCTTTAGGTGTTGACTTGACTTTCACATTTGGTGTAGTCTGTGTTTCTGTACAATGTACAACATTAAAAAAATCCGTTCATGGATGCAGTGTATAGTAAGTAAAAAAAAATTTTTTTTAATGCAAGTAAACTTTCTTGTTTATTTCTTCTTTTTCCTTTTCTCATGGCACTTCATTGTATACTGTAATTGGTAACAACGAAGTCTTAACTGTGCGAACTTTTTCTCCTGTTGATGTGTTTAAACAGAACAAATGCAGTACGGTTTGAAAGTCTTGACGAATGTCGGATTAAAGTCAGAGGATGTGCGGTCAACAGTTAGTTAGTTAGTTAGTTAGTTAGTTAGGGCTTAACGCACATTTGAGATAATGCAAAAAGAGTATGAAGATGAAAACTAGGAGTAATCATAAAGCTGTTTACACATCAGTTTGTCCGTAATCTCATCCTATGTAACAAACCTAACAACCTTACATTTTATTTTTGTTTCTTGCTTTTATAAAAGTCCAGTTATCAGATCAACAGGGAAAGGACTTACTGTCTGTAACATTGACATCAAACACCATCTGCACAGAGCCTTCGTCATTAGTGAGTGTCAGTGTCCATTGTCCCTCGTCCTGTGACGTCACATTGTCCAGCCCGACAGTCAGCACCAGGTCAGGTGGGGTGCCCTTCACTGACCGATACCTAACACGACTGACCACAGATCGGCAAAGCAGACAGGAGTTAATATACTAAATTGGATACATGTACACACTCGAATCAAATGCAAACAAACATAACACAAAATGTTAATTCTTGTTAACGTAACAGACAGGTGATTTTTTTAAAGCTGCTGTTGTGGTGGTCGGTGAGTATTTGAATGGCTAGGCCGGTTTTGAGGTGATGTACTAATTGCTGTAAACATGTTTGACTATAACTGTGACAACAATTGTTTGACCCGGCTAGAAATAAATAAATAAATAAATGAACCAGTGATCAAATAAAATAATAAATAAAATGTAATAGATATGTGTTACCCTTGCCATGTCTCTCATAATCTATAATGGAAAATATTTCCTGAAAGAGAGCTTGTATTAGTAACCTTGAACACTGGAGTGTTGTGTTGTTGGTTGCCGGATGATCGGGGACATAGGAAACGTCTTGGTGAAAACATGTTGTCACGTTGCTGGTGTGAGATCGGAACGGAAACTGCAGGACCAGGTGTTGTCCAGACGTTACTGGCGGAATCGGGACAGACGTGACAAACTGAGGTGGACCTGAAATGTAAGAAACTGCTTGAAAGGGATGGTTCGGTTACTGTGGTTCTGAAAAGAAGTGCTACATGCTTATTGTTGTCGGTATATGCCTAATGTTTTGGTTTTGGTTTTCACAGCAACCAAAACAACAACAACAACAACAACAACAAAAATAAAACAAAAACCCCAATAAATAATAACAGCAACCATATAGAACTGTTTGACCAGTGGGTGTTACCATTTGGTAGTCCATGTACGGTTCGCTTAAGATCTGAAATGAAGTATACGTTTTGTCTCTGCCTCGCGAAATTTCTACTCATTTTATCTTCAATTATTCATTACTTTTTTTATGAATTTGGTTGACACATGAACTTGAATTGCGTTGATACATACGCATGTCGCAATGGTCCGAGGTCGAACAGGTCCAATACATAATTTATGGTCTATAGAGAGGGGGGCCGGTATGCAAGTGTAAAGCTATGGGCGATCAGAACTACCCACTACCACAAGCTACATACACTTACACTTGACGAGCAGTCTTGTGGTTCCATTGACATCAGCTCCTGGTACCTCGCACCGCACGTTCCCCAAGTCCATGCATGAAACGTTGTGAATTGTGTACACAACAGAATCAATTCCCTCAGCAGTTGCCGGAGAATGAATGTTTCCACTCTGACTGATGAAACTAACGTTGTAGACAGGTGGATTTCCTGCATCCCAGCTGCAATTTACCGAAATATTCGCTCCCTGCTGGATGAGTTGGTCGTCTGCCCCATCATTCAGTAGCAGGCTGGTGACTCGGGGCGGGACTACACAACACAAACTTTTAATATTCATTTATACGTAACTGGATTAAAATGCACTCTGTTGTTCCTTCAAACAACACACACACACACACACACACACACACACACACACACACACACACACACACACACACACACACACACACACACGCACGCACGCACGCAAGGATATAATACAAAATAAAAGAGAGACTAAAAACGAGATAAATAAATTCTCTGCATTTCACTGATAAGGCAGACCCTCTTTGATTATTTTGTAACTCACATTTCATTGAAAGCTGACATTCTGTATACTTACATTGCACGAAGAAGAACAGTTGTGATTTATTGACTGTCTTGTCTGCTGACCACGTCCACAAAGCACTGTCTGTTCTGGTGAATTTGTGTTCCAATTTAAATGAGTTGTTTCCTGTGTGTTGGCAGTGATGATTCGAGGGTATTCTCCAGTTGTTATTAATAAATCTGATAATGCACTGTTCGTATGTCTCATCTATTTTCACGTATATTTTTGTAACGTTGGCTAACGCACAACCCTCCACCCGGAATGGAATGGTGAGAGTCACGTTTTCCTGAACAGTAACTTTTGTTCCATTCAGTGTTGGGAAATGAAAGGAAGCACCTGTAGAAATACAAACAACAATAATTTAAGTCATCCTGTCACAGCTCAGTCTGTTTAAAACCTGATGCTGTATGTGAAGTATTTCACTATTTGTCACAAGCTGTTCTCGTTATCAGGCGGCTTACCAAAACTCAACACTAGCCTAAAACATTATTATTATTATTATTATTATTACAAGTAGTAGTGGTAGTAGCAGTAGTAGTAGTTGAAAACCAGCAGTAATACAAATGCTCACAGCATCTGTAAGCACGTGTAGAAATAAAAACAACAATAATGAAGTCATCCTGTCACGGGGCGGTATGTTCCTCTGAACTGGCACGTGCACACTACCAGCCGCACTAGTCCCCTTTGTCCAATGTGAAACACAGAAACAGAGATCGACGACTTCTGAGTGGTTTGAACTAATTTGAACACAACTCAGTTTCAAGTAATTATGATGCTGATAGTCATACTTACAGTTGGTTTCGGCATACAACGACGGGAGAAGCAAGATTCCCCAATATAAACGATGGAATATTGCAAACATACTGTCGATGCCCACCTAACCACGAGACATTGCCAAACGTGGAACTGATTGTAGCTGAGTGAGATACAATGTATATGATGTGATAATCTCCCCTCCACCCTCGCCATCCCCTTTCAGACACGAAACTTTGCCTAATGAACAGCTTATAGTTTAAAAAAATGTGACACATCTTTTCTTCCGTGTAATTTCTTCCTCCTTGATCCGGATACCAGCACGTCCATTACAACTTTAGAAAACATCGACAAGACAAGTTTTATTCTCGATTTTGCGACCGGAAAAAAGCCTTCATTTGGGGATACACCACCATACGTATGAAAGGACAGCTCAACGTGTCAATCTGTTCTATTTCAGAGGCAGCAGTGGAAGCAAATAAATTTTTAAAAATCGGCAATTAAAACCATCTGGTCTGTTGCCCTGTGATTGTGTTTTGCACTAAAAGATAATCAAGTGGATCAGTTTCCTCCCCTACCACCACCACTTATCTTTTTCAAAGTCCCTCAAAGAGCACTATCGTTCATATTTAATTAAGATACACACAGGCGAATATTTTCTCTAAATCGAACTCGTGTAGGCTTCGTGATTATTGCTATGATCCTGAAGATTATACTCTCTGTAAAGTTTGCCGTTTCCTTTGTGATTTATGAAATTTAGCTATCGCACACAAGCAGCTCTCGCTTTTCAGTGATGTGTGTGTGTGTGTGTGTGTGTGTGTGTGTGTGTGTGTGTGTGTGTGTGTGTGTGTGTGTGTGTGTGAGCTAGTGTAGCAAGTACAAGATCGAACAAATGATTATTTACCTAATCTTTCATCCTTGGAAAATACTCTCTCTCTCTCTCTCTCTCACACACACACACACACACACACACACACACACACACACACACACACACACACACACACACACACCGACCGATCGTGACTTTTCGTTCATAGTAAATTAACAACGCAATAGATGATCGTAAGCAAAAGCGGTTTTTATTCCGATAGTAATACACCTGACTACAATAAAACTCTTAGTAGAAGCACCAACTTTATCAGCGTGTGCGTGCGTGCATGTGTGCGTGCGTGCGTGCGTGCGCACGGTGTGTGTGTGTGTGTGTGTGTGTGTGTGTGTGTGTGTGTGTGTGTGTGTGTGTGTGTGTGTGTGTGTGAAAGAGAGACAGAAAGAGAGAATAATTCAATAAGTCATTGTAAGGATAAATTCTATGAAAATTTGTCCACAGTATACACGCACCTAAAAAGACTAAATCTTATTTACAAATCAAACACAAAAGAACAGCAGTCGCGGAAAAGATCACGGAAAATGCGTGAAGAATTAAAAGCGAGAAATCCCTTAACTCCAATAAGCAAAACAACACACTCATTAAAATGGTTTTCACTATGACAATGCTGACTATGACAAACAGCAGACAAATGAAAACCTGACACGAAACAACATGTAATGTTTTCAGGGAAGCAACACTTGCATGAAGTGAAAAACCAACATCTATACAACATCAAATTCCCGCCCTATGCATTTTGTTGTTGGTGGACGTCATATTTGATAGACATAATGACTGCGTTCCCTGGGGAACTCACGCATGCACACAGGCACAGAGAGAGAGAGAGAGAGAGTGTGTGTGTGTGTGTGTGTGTGTGTGTGTGTGTGTGTGTGTGTGTGTGTGTGTGTGTGTGTGTGTGTTCCTCCCCGATACATGGTATTACAAAAGAACGACCGTGATGACAGTAGGTCACAGACTGGAAACAACATATTGGGCTGGTGACCATCTTGTTTGAATGTTTGTTTGTTTTTCCATGCGAGATGTGAAGTATTGTCAGTCATCGATGATTTTTATTCAGTGGCGGCTGTACAAATGACATTCATTGCGGAAGAGAAATGCATATTCATGTATAACTTTGAACCATGTTATACACCAACAAATCATGACTTGTCAATGGAGATCAGAAACCTCATTCATCTCACGAAGGACATGAAGCTGGCACAGTCAGTCCATGCATAATAATTATTATGCACATAGAAAATACAATGACCACAATAACAGCAATGTACAAACCACATACGAAACTATGTACACAGGTATTAAAACATGGTAATTTCATGAAACCTGCTACAGTATTCTAAGTATCAAAAAACAGAAGACTTATACTGCGTGGAATGGTACGAAATACTTTGCTCTCCATCGATGGAAATGACGACAAGAATTTGTGCTATCGTTTTAACTGAACAAAGAGCAGACGACAACCAAACAATGACAAGAAAACATTAAATTCACAAACCTGTAAGGACAAAAAAACACGAGAAAAAAGCAAATAGATGAAATAAAGCTTTGCATAATCCATTTGTTTGAAAGCCGTTCCTATGAACAGTAACTTGTAAAGTTTGCCAGCAGGTGTTTACAGGAATATGGAAGACGGAAACGTCACGTGACGAAAAGACGAGGCGAGACGAGACGAGACGAGACGAGAACAATCACACACACAAAAAACTAGAGGAGCAAAGCCTCCTTGGCTCACTTGTGAGATGGGTCAAGGTCATTCAAAAGAGTTTGTCTGTAAAGTTCTTCTTACTATCTATCCTGAAGTAATGTGTCTCTTGTGTTCACAGTTCCTAAGAAAACGGATAATGGCAATATAACAGTTTTCCCAGGACAGCTTGTATGACCTTGACCTTGGGTCAAGGTCATTCGAATGAGATCTGTAAGAGCTTATCAATGACTATCATTACGCCAAGTTTGATAGCTCTAGTTTTGTAGTTTCCTTACAAATGGTAATGTAAAATTTCACAACAGACAGCTGTAATGGCCTTGACCTTGAGTCAAGGTCATTCAAAAGGGTATGTCTGCATAGGTCTCATTTCTGTCTATCATTGTGCTTTGTTTGGTGCCTCTGCTGTTTGTTGTTTCCAAGAAAATGCTAACGTTAAAGTTTCCGCAAAACGTCTTGAATGGCCTTGACCTTGACTCAAGGATATTGAATACAAGTATGCCAGTACAGGTTTTGTCAATGTCTATCACCATGCAAAGTTTGATGCCTCTTATACCCCTAGATTCTGAGAAAATGGCAATTTTAAATTTCCAATGAGACAGCTTTAATGACCTTGACCTTCAGTCAAGGTCATTCAAAATGGTATGTATCAGGAGGTCTTACTGCTGTCTATCAGCAAGCCAGGTTTAGTGTTTCTGCTGTTTATTGTTTCTGAGAAAATGCCAATGTTAAGGTTTTGGAAGCTTTTCTGCAAACAGCTTGTATGGCCTTGACCTTGACTCAAAGTCACTGAATACAGGTATGTCTGTAAAGATGTTGTCAATATCTATAATCATGCAAAGTTTGATGTCTCTTGCTTTTCTGGATTCTGAGAAAATGCCAATGCAAAAGTTCCAAACGAACAGCTTTAATGACCTTGACCTTGGGTCAAGGTCAATCAATATGATATGTTTGAAAGGTCTTATAGCTGTCTATCAGCAAACAAAGTTTGGTGCCTCTGCTGTTCATTGTTTCTGAGAAAATGCCAATGTTAAGGTTTTGGAAGGTTTTCCGCAAAACAGCTTGTTCGGCCTTGACCTTGACTCAAAGTCACTGAATACAGGTATGTCAGTAAAGGTGTTGTCAATGTCTATCATCATGCAAAGTTTGACGTCTCTGGCTTTCCTAGATTCTGAGAAATTGCCAATGTAATATTTCCAAACAGACAGCTTTAGTGGCCTTGACCTTGGGTCAAGGTCAATCAATATGGTATGATTTGAAAGGTCTTATGGCTGTCTATCAGCGTGCCAAGTTTAGTGCCTCTGCTATTTGTAGATTCTGAGAAAATGCCAATGTTAAGGTTTACTGCGGACACACACACACACAGACAGACAGACAGACACACACACACACACACACACACACACACAGACAGACGACGGAGGGTTATTACATAGACTCACTTTGTTACACAAGTGAGCCAAAAACCAAAACCGAAACGGCCACGACGCATAAGTTTCTGTCCTGACAGTTTGCACTTCTTTCTTTTTTCTTTTTTCTGCCCCAACTCTGTGCCAGCTTCAGTGATGTTCCTCCCAGGTCATGGGTGGAATCCACGGAGGGCTCGAAAGCTGGGGTGTTTTGTCTTTTATCATGCATGATGATGGAGATAATGATGATGGTAAAATGATACCATGGATGTCCGTGTGGTTTGGGACTGCGGTACAGGGCCGCATTCCATGCTTCCTGTCATAAATATCCCGGCATTAACCAGGCCCGGGAACTACGGTACCTGCGGTGCCGGCCGTGTAATCATCCACATCATAAGACGTGTCATACGAAGGGAACCACCCACCAAAGTCGCACCCGATGAAGCAGGTGAAGCTCGGCTGTGTGGCAACAGCCTCCCTATTGGGCCCATAGCACACCCGCTCTGGGTAGGAGCAGAAAAATCCCGCTAGGACTCGAACCCGGGTCTCCCGGTCTATGGTCCGAAGTGCTAACCACTACACTACGGGGGCCGGTGTCCATTTCTAGCGGTTCTCCCACCCACTCGTTGTAACACCAGTGAGCAGCGTAACCCACTTGCATGTAAATTAGGCACGTTACGGGTACCATTAGCTAATCGCAGCGCGTAAGCAGCTCGCGGCCTCTGCCGTGTGAGCCTAATTTACATGTAAATGGGTTACCCTGCTCAGCGAAGTCCTCCGTACGAAATCCTACTAAGTCTCACTATTGTTTTTACAGATCTTTACTTTATCAATATAATTATATATATCGTCACTGATTACACTATTTACATCTAACTGAACCACGAACATGTATCTTACCTCAAGCAGTTTACTATTACTGGCATTCGAGCAATTTTTGCCATCGCCCCTCCACCACCACCACCACCACCACCACCACCAACCCCCCCCCCCCCCTTTCCTCATCTCCAAGTAAAAATTCTGATTCATGTTTCTGAGAAATAATTATAGTACATACAACGTTACAATGTGTTTGGTGTTATGAGGTGTCCCATGCAGTATTTCATCACACATCGTATGCACATCTCCTGGCGTTTAGAAGTATACTCGATGATTCTTTCCGGAATTTTTTTTTCCTAGCAATCAAGTTTTAGCGCAAACTCAGATATTTAAAAACACGTGATGCAAGCCACGCCTGTTGATTTTTATCAGACTTTACAATTATGAACTCAGTCAGGAATCTCTTACATAAAGTGATGACGTAACGATGATGTACTACGTCATTGTGTCTCTATACCTGCTTATATTGTTTTTTACACCACTCGCCAGTGCAAACTTTCAGTGAGTTAACTATGAGTGCTCTACGTCCGAAAATAGTAAGGAAACAGAGAGCGAAAGTGTGATATACGGCTTTCCATAACCCACTCAGTGGTATATGAGTTACAAAAAACACACTCCAGTTACGTCATCAATCAGAAAGTGCGTCATTTCAAACATTTGGAACTCATTCGTCACAGCCGGTGCACAGTTGTTTTGCTCACTCTTGGGGGTGAAATTTGATTTCCCTTGGGTCACGTAAAAAAAGATCGCACAGAAAATTATCTGCAAAGTATTTGAATGTCAGTACATGAGCACACGCTTTGAATGATATTCTTCTTAACATCAAGCAATTTCAACTGCCCTACGCATCATTTCCTCGCAAGTTAGCGAGCAGAGTTTTGAGGGGGTACAAAAGTCACCAGTCACCCTGCCAGAAAAATAAAATGCCGCAGAAAATGTATGCGACTAGAGCAGTAGAGGAAAGAGTCTGAATGCTCGTGGTATAAACAGCTTACATTATTAGTTCTCGTGGTTTACGGCGAAAGACTAACCCCTCGATGGTTCGATTGTTTGAGTAGCTACCTCGCCTGAGGCTCGGTAGCTACTCAAACAATCGAACCATCTCGGTACAATATCATGTACCTCGGTACCATCTCATGTACAATATATAAATTTACATCTGTGAAGTTTGGTTACTTGATCGTGACATCCTCACAAAATATAATATTATGATGATCACCGGAATTGATAAGTAGCCAATGGCTTGTTTTGACGATTAATTTTGACTAAAAAGTCTGACGTCGATTATCGGTATGAATACAGGCATGGGTATGATTTGGAGCAACTAGAAGTTACTGCAATGTTAATTAGGCTTGATACTGTATTCTTTTCTAAATGTGCGATATGTTTCATGTCATCTTTGTTGTATTCCCATTACACAAGTCTCGCTTGAACATACATTATTCGTGTTATCTTTTGTTGTGTATGTATGTGTGGAGGGGGAGGGTGTATGTGTGTTTGGAACTGGGAGCAGAGGGGTGGGGGGGGGGGGGTTGTTGGGGGTGGGGGGGGGGGACTTTATTGTTATCGACGCCAGCGGTCCATTTGAAAGGGGAGAAAATACAACTCGGTGGACACAAAACGTAAGACAGCATAAAACCCACCTAAAAAACAACAACAGCAACAACAAATACAGTTTCGAGTTCACATTTAGCGTCTGCCGGACACGATTAGACCGGATGTTTCTCTCTCTCTCTCTCTCTCTCTCTCTCTCTCACGCGTTTTTGGCTTTTTGGCTCACTTGTGTAACAAAGTGAGTCTATGTAATAGCCCTCCGTCGTCTGTCTGTGTGTGTGTGTGTCTGTCTGTGTGTGTGTGTGTCTGTCTGTCTGTGTGTCCACAGTAAACCTTAACATTGGCTTTTTCTCAGAATCTACAAATAGCAGAGGCACCAAACTTGGCCTGCTGATAGACAGCCATGAGACCTTTCAAAACATACCATATTGATTGACCTTGACCCAAGGTCAAGGCCACTAAAGCTGTCTGTTTGCTAGTTTTCATTGGCATTTTCTCAGAATCTAGAAAAGCCAGAGACGTCAAACTTTGCATGATGATAGACATTGACAACACCTTTACTGACATACCTGTATTCAGTGACTTTGGGTCAAGGTCAAGGCCATAAAAGCTCTTTAGCGGAAACCTTCCAAAACCTTAACATTGGCATTTTCTCAGAAACAATGAACAGCAGAGGCACCTTACTTGGCGTGCTGATAGACAGCCGTAGGACCTTTCAAAACATATCATATTGACTGACCTTGATCCAAGGTCAAGGTCACCAAAGCTGTCTGTTTGGAAATTTTACTTTGGCATTTTCTCAGAATCCAGAAAAGCCAGAGACATCAAACTTTGCATGATGATAGACATTGACAACAACTTTACTGACATACCTGTATTCAGTGTCTTTGAGTCAAGGTCAAGGCCATACAAGCTGTTTGCGGAAATGCTTCCAAAACCTTAACATTGGCATTTTCTCAGAAACAATAAATGGTAGAAGCATCAAACTTGGTTTGCTGATAGACAGCAGTAAGACCTTCCAAGACATACCGTTTGAATGACCTTGACTGAAGGTCAAGGTCACTAAATCTGTCTCACTGGAAATTTACAATTGCCAATTTCTCAAAATCTAGGGACACCAGAGGCATCAAACGTTGCATGATGATAGACATTGACAAAACCTGTACTGGCATTCTTGTATTCAATTTCCTTGTGTCAAGGTCAAGGCCACTCAAATTGTTTTGCGGAGACCTTAACGTTAGCATTTTCTTAAAAACAACAAATAGCAGAGGCACCAAACAAGGTACAATGATAGGCAACAATGAGACCTATGCAGACATAGCCTTTTGAATGACCTTGACTCAAGGTCAAGGTCAATACAGCTGTCTGTTGTGAATTTTACATTACCATTTGTACAGAAGCTGCAAAAACTAGAGCAATCAAACATGGCATAAAGATAGTCATTGATAAGCTCTTTACTTACAGATCTCATTTGAATGACCTTGACCCAAAGTCTTTTGAATGACCTTGACCCATCTCACAAGTGAGCCAAGGAGGCTTTGCCCCTCTAGTTTGTTTTAAAACTGTAAAACATCGCCTCAAGATTTATTTGCATTGCTCACCTATCACATCCTTTGTCCCCCCCTTTTTGGCTCACTTGTGTAACAAAGTGAGTCTATGTTATAACCCTCCGTCGTCTGTGTGTGTGTGTGTGTGTGTGTGTGTGTGTGTGTGTGTGTGTGTGTGTGTCTGTCTGTGGGCTGTGTGTCCGCAGTAAACCTTAACATTGGCCTTTTCTCAGAATCTACAAACAGTAGAGACACCAAAATTGGCCTGCTGATAGACAGCCATAAGACCTTTCAAAACATACTATACTGATTGACCTTGACCCAAGGTCAAGGTCACTAAAGCTGTCTGTTTGGGAATTTTACATTGGCATTTTCTCAGAATCTAGAAACGCCAGAGACATCAAACTTTGCATGAAGATGGACATTGATAACACCTTAACTGACATACCTGTATTCAGTGACTTTGAGTCAAGGTCAAGGCCATGCAAGCTGTTTTGTGGAAAACCTCCCAAAACCTTAACATTGGCCTTTTCTCAGAAACAATGAACAGCAGAGGCACCAAACTTGGCATGCTGATAGACAGCCGTAAGACCTTTCAAAACATACCATAATGGTTGACCTTGACCCAAGGTCAAGGTCACTAAAGCTGTCTGGTAATTTTACACTGGCATTTTCTCAGAGTCTAGAAAAGCCAGAGACAGCAAACTTTGCATGATGATATACATTGACATCACCCTTACTGACATACCTGTATGCAGTGACTTTGAGTCAAGGTCAAGGCCACGCAAGCAGTTTTGCGGAAAACCTTCCAAAACCTTAACATTGGCCTTTTCTCAGAAACAATGAACAGCAGAGGCAGCAAACTTGGCATGCTGATAGACAACCGTAAGACCTTTCAAAACATACCATAATAGTTGACCTTGACCCAAGGTCAAGGTCACTAAAGCTGTCTGTTTGGAAATTTTACATTGGCATTTTCTCAGAATCTAGAAAAGCCAGAGACATCAAACTTTGCATGATGATAAACATTGACAACACATTCACTGACATACCTGTATTCAGTGACTTTGAGTCAAGGTCAAGGCCATACAAGCAGTTTTGCGGAAAACCTTCCAAAACCTTAACATTGGCATTCTCTCAGAAACAATAAACAGCAGAAGCACCAAACCTGGCTTCCTGATAAACAGCAGTAAGACCTTTCCAGAAATACCCTTTCGAAAGACCTTGACCTTTTTGACTAAAGGTCAAGGTCATCAAAGCTGTCTCATTGGAAATCTAAAATTGCCATTTTCTCAGAATGTAGGGGTACCAGAGGCATCAAACTTTGCATGATGATAGACATTGACAAAACCTGTACCGGCATACTTGTATTCAATTTCCTTGAGTCAAGGTCAAGGCCATTCAACATGTTTTGCGGAGACTTTACGTTAGCATTTTCTTGGAAACAACAAACTGCAGAGGCACCAAACAAGGCACAATGATATAAAGGAACGAGACCTATGCAGACATACCCATTTGAATACTGTCTGTTGTGAAATTTTACATTACCATTTGTACAGAAGCTACAAAAACTAGAGCTATCAAACTTGGCATAATGATAGTCACTGATAAGCTCTTCACTTACAGATGTCATTTGAATGACCTTGACCCAAGGTCAAGGTCATAGAAGCTGTCCTGGAAAAACTGTTATATTGCAATTTGCCGTTTTCTTAGGAACTATGAACACAAGAGACACCTTACTCCAGGATAGCTAGTGATAAGAGCTTTACAAACATACTCTTTTGAAATGACCTTGACCCATCTCACAAGTGAGCCAAGGAGGCTTTGCTCCTCTAGTTTTTTTTTTTTTTTTTTGCTTGATTTATGTTTGTAGTAGCATGGTCGTGTGTGTATGTGTATGCTCTACCTAGTTAGAGCTTACTTTGTATATATATATCAATAGCCTAGCAAGGACAAGATGTAAGACAGGTCTGCCTACCTAATCCTTTATCCTTGTAAAATAAAGTTTCGTTCGTTCGTTCGTTCGTTCGTTCTCTCTCTCTCTCTCTCACACACACACACACACACACACACACAGTGGATGGTCGGTTGTGGTGGATGAGGCATTGAAGGAGGAATGTGTTCTTTCTTTATTGTTGCCTGTTTTCATGAGGAGTGGGAGGCTAATGTTGAAAACCACTGATGCAGCTGCGAGTGACATTCATTGCACTTTCATGTATTCCTTCGATCCATACCGTATACATAAACTATGACTTGTCATCAGAGATCAGAATTCTTTATCAATCCCACAGGGGTAGGTGGGTGCGTGGGTGGGTGTTTGGGAGTTTAACGTCCTTTCCCACCACATACAATCCCACAGGGGTAGGTGGGTGCGTGGGTGGGTGTTCGGGAGTTTAACGTCCTTTCCCACCACATACAATCCCACAGGGGTAGGTGGGTGCGTGGGTGTGTGTTCGGGAGTTTAACGTCCTTTCCCACCACATACAATCCCACAGGGGTAGGTGGGTGCGTGGGTGGGTGTTTGGGAGTTTAACGTCCTTTCCCACCACATACAATCCCACAGGGGTAGGTGGGTGCGTGGGTGGGTGTTTGGGAGTTTAACGTCCTTTCCCACCACATACAATCCCACAGGGGTAGGTGGGTGCGTGGGTGGGTGTTTGGGAGTTTAACGTCCTTTCCCACCACATACAATCCCACAGGGGTAGGTGGGTGCGTGGGTGGGTGTTTGGGAGTTTAACGTCCTTTCCCACCACATACAATCCCACAGGGGAAACCTTGTTGCCACAGAACACAGCATTACATCAACAATACACAAACCACAAAAACGTGTACACTAAAATTAAAAAATGAATCTCTTACATGATGTCACGTTTTTCCTTTATGAAAATATGTCAGCAGTTAATTTATATAGGGATTTGGCCTTGGGGCATGCCGTGGAGTCGTCTATTAGGTGTAACTAGCATCTTCAGGAATAAATTCAAAATAGTTCATCTGTTAGGACAATTATAATGGATTGGACAGGCATAAAAGATGCAAAGCAAAAAAAAAAAGGAATAAAAACGCTGTAATTAACCCATGATCAATATCCCCCCCCCTCCCCCGCAAATAGGGCGCACTGTTACAGAGCATTTGTACACAAGATTATGCTTTTGAAAACTACTCATTTGCCTGATAGGAGAACATCATGAGGTGGTTTCTTTCCTAGTGAAAGCAACGTGTCTTGTGGCTTTCCTTTTTATCAGGCTTACTATCTAGATCTGCACAATCAGTCAGCATGGTAACACCCTTCAAAATGGCCGGAGCTAACAGAGTTCACAAACAATTGAACACGTAAGAATCCTCTACCCATCCCTCTACCGGACTCAGCTGCACTGTACGCAGAAACCGTTTTCCAGCATCCATCTGGCCGTTGACCCATTTTGCCTGATGACTGACCTTTGGGCTGGATTGGGCCTAAGTCTTCATCAGTCAAATTATGCATACGTCACAGGCATTCGACACATCCGCCCTCCCCTTTCCCCTCCTCAGCGGTTGTACGGTTATAACTTTAGCAACAAAACATTATTGTCCAGTAGTGAAATGTGAAATTAGTTTTTTAGGTTTGTATTTGGTTGGGCAAAGAGATGATGCAGCATGATCAAATGAATATGTGGAACAGAGTAATCGCATTGGAAAGAGACAACAACTCCATTTGAATTCCGCCAACCGCTGTGCAAAAAACAAAATGGCGTATGTGTCAAGTGAATGTTTCTTGAGCAACACACTTATGAGTGTGCCCAGACAGATGAAGACCCATCACTTTTTTCTTTCTTTCTTTTTTTTCTTTTTTTTTTTTTTGGGGGGGGGGGGGGGGCTTGAAGGAACATCTTGCAGGTTGATGTCGGCGTACTCCGTGTTGCTCGTGTCACCGATGATCACGTGATTGTCCGGCTTGCCAGCGAAGTCAAGCTCGACGTAGGTCAACCCTTCGGCGTTCTTGTGACGTCCGCTGTCATCGCCCTAGAACAGAGAGACGTCGGCAGGGAAAATGTGAAAATTTGATCGGACCAGTCCCTTGCTATACACGGTAAAGTGGAAGGTAGGGTATAATAAGTGTGTGTGTGTGTGTGTGTGTGTGTGTGTGTGTGTGTGTGTGTGTGAGGGGGTGGGGGATAAGGAAGGATGGGCAGTGTACTGGGGTTAGGGGTAGGGTGGAGACATGGGAGTGGGGTGGTTTAGTGTTGGATTATCGGGAAAAAGGTAGCAGGTTCAAATCGTTTCATTGTTGAAGGTTGTGGCGTAGTTTTGTTGTTGTTGTTTTAAGTTTCACAATATTCTTTAGGCTAGGTCCCCCCCCCCCCCTTTCTGAATAATTACGATAGTTAGGATGATGTCTAGAACTCAGCAGAATAAATGACACAATGGGAAACCAGCAGCAGTAGGACCTAGTACACCTTTAAAAAAAAAACCAAAAAAAAACCCCTGAACCTCGGTCGTTAAACACCGGCTGCAACAATTACGCCCCCTGGCGAATATAGTAGCTGTTGACATTCCTGGTGCTCCGAGTCATGTGACGTTGGGGCCAGGCAACTCCTACAGCACTTAACTGAAACTGACACTGACGCTCGGTCACTGAATTACTCTACGTTCACCTACATTCCTTAATTCTGCGGGCTGAACACAGATGTGTGACACGACTATGGATAAACTAAGTGTAGGCCTGCAGGGGCGTAGCCCTTGACTGACTGAGAATCGAAAACACGCGTTTCAGTTGTGATGCCGCGAGGATGTATGTCGGTCACTGACTGACTTTAGTTAGGAGGCCCCCTTAACCACACTGACACAGTGGCTCGCGCGCGCACACACACACACACACACTGGCACGCACGCACGCACGCACACACACACACACACTGGGACGCATGCACACACACACACACACACACTGGCACGAACGCACGCACACACACACACACACACACTGGGACGCACGCACGCGCACACACACACACACACTGGCACACACGCACACACACACACTGGGACGCACGCACGCACACACACACACTGGGACACGCACACACACACACTGGGACACGCACACACACACACACTGGCACGCACGCACAGCGTGCTTCAGTGCATACCGACACTTGTGTCAGGGTAGGCATACCTCTCTGCGGTATGAGTATTTCAGTTCAGTTTTCCGGTTAATCAGTTTGTAGTGTAAACGTGCATTTTGCTGCGTTTGTACGAGTTTGTGTGTTTGTCAGGGTAATAACGATAAACTTAAACTTAGCCTCCGCACTTATCTCTCAGTCTGCACTGACTTGAACTGACTTCAAACTACATGTGACGGCCGGCGATCACTCAGCTGCTTTTGTTGACACGTATGCGATTTCACACTGACGCCTCGCGTCCTCGCGTCCCAGTCACGCGACCAGCCGTTATCATGTGGGTTTTTTTGGTTTTTTTTTTTTTTTTTTTTGGGGGGGGGGGGGCACCATCTGCTTCCGCCGTCCAATCTTCCTGCATTATAATGGATCTGCAGTTACAAAACTTCTAGTAATTCACAAGGAGGGTCCTATTGGAAAACACGAACAAAAGACCAAAAGCCCGCGCGTTCGGAAATGCATTTGTATGCAGTGAAGAGTAATATTAGGCCAGGGTATTCTCGCATTGAGTACCGCGGTGGTTTCCGCTCGCGGTGGCGGTAATTTCTTTGTCACTGAGTTTCTGGCCGCATTCTGGCCGCCGGCTTTATCTAACCAGTTTGGGGATACAGCTGCACCCGGTGTACCAGGCCAGAATCTACCCCGTCCAGAATCTACCCCGCAGGAACTGGCCTAGGCCCAAATCTACCCGGGTAGAACCTGGACTAGGCCAGAAGCTACACCAGGTTTAAACTGGCCTAGTCCAGTTTCTACCCCCCCTGGCCCAGAATCTACCCCCTCCTGTTCTAGGCCAGTTTCTCTCCCCCTGGCCCCGAACAGTATATATATACGTCTTTGATTACACTTTGAAATAATAGTATTGTCTCTAAAAATGGTTCGTGTAAGTTTTTTTCATGCTGAGAACGACGTTGAAGTGATCTGTGACGTGCACTGCCCGGTATCATTGACTCTTTCTACTGGGGAGATTAACATTGACACCTCAGGCGACGCGACCGTTGACACTCCGCCTGATGCTGGGCCGCCAGTTGACCATGACGACACTCAGCCGCCGGACAGGATTAGGCGATGGGATAGCGGCAAAGCAGACGCTTACGCAACTAATCTAGCCACGCGCGACGGTCAGGCTCTCAACGACCTCATTGACTCCAACGCCCATCCCAATGCGATCAACACTAGTCTAGTGTCAATCCTCCTTGACACCGCTCGAAACACCCTCGGCACGTGTAAGACACGCGCCAGCGGCGTCCGCGGCAGACCCAAAAACAAACAGGCTTGGTTCAATGAGGAGTGCATAAGATAGGTATAATATTCGCACGTAACGCTTTGTTTTCTCTACTACAGACTGCCAGACGTCAAAATCTCCCCATCGATGTTATCCTCGATTAGTATCACAAGATGGTAGTCCCCGTTCTTCTGTACGGATGCGAAATATGGGGGCCACGAAAACCTAGCGCTCATAGAAAAGATGCATTTAAAAGCACTCAAATTCATTCTTCGCTTAAACCGTAGCACTATGTCAGCCATGGTATACGGCGAGAGTGTATGTTGTACATATACATGTATCTTCTGTCATATCGTTCTGTGTATAATTATGTGGTCTTGGTTTGTATGATTTGTTTTGTATCCTCCATACCCCAGAAGGGGAAAAAGGAAATAAAACTCTTGAATCTTGAAATTGTCAATTTAGCTCAGTACAACGAATTCGAATTTAGCTCAGACCGGGGGGGGGGGGGGGGGGGGGGGGTAGATTCGGGGCCAGGGGGGTAGAAACTGGCCTAGGCCAGAAACTACCCGGGTTTAAACTGGCCTAGTCCAGTTTCTACCCGGGTAGATTCGGGGCCAGGGGCAGATTCTGGCCTGTTACACCGGCTCAAGAAATTGCAGCTGTCCACTAACACGGTGGGCATATTCTGACGTGAAGTCACTGTGACAGGCTGAGAAGCAAACAGAGACTGACACGAGGACGAGGTGGTTCTTGATGATGTTGTTGTTGTTGTTGTTGTTGTTGTTGTTGCTGTTGCTGTTGTTGGTGTGTGTGTGTGTGTGTGTGTGTGTGTGTGTGTGTGTGTGTGTGTGTGTGTGTGTGTGTGTGTGTGTGTGTGTGTGTGTGTGCCGCGGCCGGTAAGCAAACGAATCACGGTCGTGAGGACATTTTAAACCAGGACAGCACACACTGTTTTTACATCCCATTTGAATCAGTGAACGAGTCTGACCGCGGCTACAGGGCGTGTCCCAGACAGATAAATCGATTGGGTTTCTCAGACCCCGGCTTAGTCAGTGACACGGCAGACTCGGAATGCAATGTCACGGTCAAGCTGTTACGACTCGCGTCAGTCGCGCCCAGTACTCACACTTGGAAACTGAGTTTTGCCATGAACACTGAAGGGCTGAGAACTGTTCACTCTAGCCTGAAAATGCAGGGCATTGCTTAAAAAGCACGCTCTATAGTTTGTACACGCATAAAGTGTTGTTCATTAAACTGAAGATTACACTCGAGGTTAAAATTAGGGGCATGTTGTTAATAATTCAGTTCTGGACGGACCGCAGGAGTACAGAGATTTCAAGTATCCTACACGACAACACCAATAAGATGCTGATTAAACAGAGACACTGTGTTAAACGGTTATGTGGCAAAAACGGATATGCAGACTTAAATAATTCTCAAGACAATACAATTGTTGGTCAAATGAAGTTTTGTGGTTGTTGTTGTGGTTGTTGTTGTGGTTGATGTTGAGTTTCGTTATTCCTACTGATGTCACAGTGACTTTGCATCTATGTGTTTGTCAAATCATTGCTGTTGTTGTTGTGGTTGTGGTTGATGTTGAGTTTCCTTATTGCTATTGATGTCACTGGCAGTGACTTTGCATCTATGTGTTCGTCAAATGAAGTTGTTCAATGTTGTTGTGGTTCATGGTGAGTTTCGTTATTCCTATGTCACAGTGACTTTACATCTATGTGTTTTTCGGTCTGTTTGTGCATTTGTTTGTTAGCACGACTATCTGTCAGACTGTTCGGAGGTGTGTATGTCTGTCTGTGTGACTGATCTTTGCTTGTACAACAAACACTCTACGTTCGCTGCTGTTATCGAAACATACAGACAAGAAAGCCGGGATAGACCTTTTGGAGCTGTGTGAATTATGCATGGCATTATAGATACAACTTACAAGGTTCACAAACTCACGAGTCACATGATGAATTATGTAGGACTGATACGACATACGCGACTGCCGGAACAGGACGGAAGAAACACTCACCGATTCACACTGTGTGACATTTTCAGCGGCCGCTCCTGAAAGAGGAAACAAAATTATTGTGAATATGAGTCACTATGATAAACGTTTCATGAGAAAGTCAGTAGTGTTAATGTGTGATAATAATTCGTACAATGGTCGGATCTTGATACACATACATTCAGTTCACCCCTGCGTCCACCCCCCCCCCCCCCCTCCCGACACACACCCATCCGTCCACACACACACACAGAGTTCAGTTGCACGCAGACTGGGAGAGACAGAGAGAGTCGGTGAACGAATGTGAGAAGCGTAGAGTAGTCCTTGGAATGGGGATAATTAGCTGTTACACCATATGACTTGGTTGAATGCCGACGAGTATTTGCTCCATGACGTAGATCCGTCCCTGAGCTGTAGCGAACGAAAGGATCGCGTCACGGAGCAAATACGAACGGTATTCAACCAAATTACGTGGTGTAACGGTTTTATCATCCTTTTTTCTCTCTCATGTGTGGTGCATTGTGAGCGCATATCCGACTAAAAGCTGAAACCTCCTTGTATTTGGGGGGAAATCTGCAACTGAGCGGCGCATAGCAGACACTCGGAGTGATCAGGTTATCACGGAGTACATGTATGCTTTGTCTGCTATCTAACATGTCAAAAAGAAATAAAAGAACTGAAGATAAGTTGTCGTTGGGTGGGTCTATTGTCTCCTTAGTTCGTGATGTGAGTTCCTGAAGTTCTTGACATAGAAACATCAGGAGCCGATATCTCCTGGATACGTGGTACTCCGGCCAAAGCAGAAGGAGCCGGCCAGTGGTGTGTATAGTAATATTGTCTTGACTTTACACGTGTCCTTGTTGTCTAAGTCAGTTCAGTGTTTATGCGGTTATAAAGCGGCCTCAGGATGTTTGCGAGCGGTTAGGAGGGACGCCGTGATGGATCTGTGTGTGTGTGTGTGTGTGTGTGTGAACGGGAGAGGGAGAGGGGGCTGTGCTTTTTACACAGTGGCGCAGTCATGAAACCACAGAATAAGGTCAAGCTAAAATTTCGGGATTTCTTCGCGAGTGGGACGGTAGGAGGGACGCTTTGATAGACCAGTGTGTGTGTAAAAGGGGGGGGGGGGGGGGGGGGGAGGGGGTAAGGGGTCTGTGCTTTGTATACAGTGACACAATAAACTCTTTCACTATACGCAGTGCCCTGATGTAAAATACAGAGTCCCTATTTGTTGTTTGTTTGTTTCCTGGTTATGCTGACTCATTAGCAGTGTGACCTGGGTTTGACTTGTGTAGCAGGAAATAACACCACTTTCACTGAAGAGCAGATTCAGCATACCAGATCTCTGTGTAGTGAAAATATTTCGCCTGCCCGACGCTATTACACGGGATGTCACACACGCACGCACACACACACGCACTGCACACACATGCACTGCACACACACACACGCACACACGCACGCACACAGAACAACAACAAAACAAAGGCCTTTCTCTGAAAACAGAGGCCGGTAACAATTCCATTTTTACGTCAACGTTATTTCGAATCATCACTCTGCATACAAGTTTGTTTTTTTTTCAGTCAGTCGTCATATAATCTAGAATATTTTGGAGATTTCTGCAGCTGAGTTGGCTAAATTCCAATCAACGACTATGAAAGTATCAAATCAATGGGTATTTCCCATCGTATCGATCTGATTTCCTTGTGGACGTACAGTCATTTCTCCCATTGCACAGTAATTCTCTTGTATTGGAACAAACCGTCCGGCTGAGAACTAGTTTGGAAAACGTGCAGAGAAATTTAGAACAAAGCTCAAACTATTTACAAATAATCCGTTTTTGTACTACTACAGTACGGGTACACCCACAATTTACAAATCATCTATTCTGATACAAACAGTTTGTCTGTATGCTCTAATATAGAGCGAAAAACAATCAATATTAACCCTGTCTGCCAGTTTTAAAGTATACAAATACCTGTTTACGAGAAAAGGAAAGTCAGTTTGTCAGATACACACACAGCGGAAACTGAGGAGGCGTGGGAAATAGTGTCAACGTCTTTATATGCAGTTTCGTTTTGCTGGATTCTTACAAGTCAAAAGTAGTGAAAATGTATTTTTTTTAATGCCTATTACAACACAAATTCTCTGTTACTGTTGTTTTGTTTGATATGGTTTATCAGCTTTGGAAATGGTCGGCCAGTAAAATTTGAAAAAATAAATGCAACTCTAAATTCCGTCAGAAATTGATGAGCTGACGTTTTGCACCACATGATTGTAATGTGTTCATGTGTAACTGATCTGACATACTGAACATTGTGTTGAGTATATCAGATAAGAGTTGTAATTCACGTGAACTGTGTGGTGTTTTCATAGCTCAACATTATGTTGAGTATATCAGATAAGAGTTGTAATTCACGTGAACTGTATGGTGTTTTCATAGCTCAACATTGTGTTGAGTATATCAGATAAGAGTTGTAATTCACGTGAACTGTGTGGTGTTTTGATACACGGGGTTTACAGTTCTCTCTTGTGCTGCAGTAGTAGCGACATCTACAGGCCGCTGATCCTGATTTGACCTTTGACCTTGACTCATATCAACGTAACCGCCAGCCCCACTACCCTGCCCCATGTCCATGTAAGCACCTGAAGCTGCTGGGTGACTGTCTTGGTCTGTGGTGTCTGTATGGCGGGTGCTGGTGGTAAGAGGGGCAGGCACCATGTAGCCGTCTGACCCAACCCGGGGACTCAGTCTTCTGTCAGGCCGGGGGACATCTTCACTGTGACTGACTAAAAAAAGCAAAATCAATTTTTAAGTTGGGACCGGGGTTTTATAATCCCGTATGAACGAATTACAATTGAGCCTTAATCCAAACCCCAGCCCTGCTCCTGAAAACAAACAAACAAACAAAAAAAACAACCCTAGAACATGAGATTTGTTTGAAAGTACTTTCTGTTCTTACAGTGTAGTCCACATTCTTTGATATGTGGTGGAAAAGGACGTTAAGAATCTTAAACCTACACGTATTGTATTACTTTCTTGTTTCAAGTTATTCATCATGTCGTATTCATTGCTATAATAAGTATGTACTGTCATCTAACGTTAAGAACCTAGGTAATCTTAAACCTACACGTATTGTATTACTTTCTTGTTTCAAGTTATTCATCATGTCGTATTCATTGCTATAATAAGTATGTACTGTCATCTAACGTTAAGAACCTAGGTAATCTTAAACCTACACGTATTGTATTACTTTCTTGTTTCAAGTTATTCATCATGTCGTATTCATTGCTATAATAAGTATGTACTGTCATCTAACGTTTTTTAAGAACCTACGTAATCTTAAACCTACACGTATTGTATTACTTTCTTGTTTCAAGTTATTCATCATGTCGTATTCATTGCTATAATAAGTATGTACTGTCATCTAACGTTAAGAACCTAGGTAATCCTAAACCTACACGTATTGTATTACTTTCTTGTTTCAAGTTATTCATCATGTCGTATTCATTGCTATAATAAGTATGTACTGTCATCTAACGTTAAGAACCTAGGTAATCTTAAACCTACACGTATTGTATTACTTTCTTGTTTCAAGTTATTCATCATGTCGTATTCGTTGCTATAATAAGTATGTACTGTCATCTAACGTTAAGAACCTAGGTAATCTTAAACCTACACGTATTGTATTACTTTCTTGTTTCAAGTTATTCATCATGTCGTATTCATTGCTATAATAAGTATGTACTGTCATCTAACGTTAAGAACCTAGGTAATCCTAAACCTACACGTATTGTATTACTTTCTTGTTTCAAGTTATTCATTATGTCGTATTCATTGCTATAATAAGTATGTACTGTCATCTAACGTTAAGAACCTAGGTAATCTTAAACCTACACGTATTGTATTACTTTCTTGTTTCAAGTTATTCATCATGTCGTATTCGTTGCTATAATAAGTATGTACTGTCATCTAACGTTAAGAACCTAGGTAATCTTAAACCTACACGTATTGTATTAGTTTCTTGTTTCAAGTTATTCATCATGTCGTATTCATTGCTATAATAAGTATGTACTGTCATCTAACGTTAAGAACCTAGGTAATCCTAAACCTACACGTATTGTATTAGTTTCTTGTTTCAAGTTATTCATCATGTCGTATTCATTGCTATAATAAGTATGTACTGTCATCTAACGTTAAGAACCTAGGTAATCCTAAACCTACACGTATTGTATTACTTTCTTGTTTCAAGTTATTCATCATGTCGTATTCATTGCCATAATAAATATTGACTGTCAACTAACGTTAAGAACCTAGGTAATCCTAAACCTACACATATTGTATTACTTTCTTGTTTCAAGTTATTCATCATGTCGTATTCGTTGCTATAATAAGTATGTACTGTCATCTAACGTTAAGAACCTAGGTAATCTTAAACCTACACGTGTTGTAGTGCTTTATTGTTTCAAGTTATTCATCATGTCGTATTCGTTGCTATAATAAGTATGTACTGTCATCTAACGTTAAGAACCTAGGTAATCTTAAACCTACACGTATTGTATTACTTTCTTGTTTCAAGTTATTCATCATGTCGTATTCGTTGCTATAATATGTACTGTCATCTAACGTTAAGAACCTAGGTAATCCTAAACCTACACGTATTGTATTACTTTCTTGTTTCAAGTTATTCATCATGTCGTATTCATTGCTATAATAAGTATGTACTGTCATCTAACGTTAAGAACCTAGGTAATCCTAAACCTACACGTATTGTATTACTTTCTTGTTTCAAGTTATTCATCATGTCGTATTCGTTGCTATAATAAGTATGTACTGTCATCTAACGTTAAGAACCTAGGTAATCCTAAACCTACACGTATTGTATTACTTTCTTGTTTCAAGTTATTCATCATGTCGTATTCGTTGCTATAATAAGTATGTACTGTCATCTAACGTTAAGAACCTAGGTAATCTTAAACCTACACGTGTTGTAGTGCTTTATTGTTTCAAGTTATTCATCATGTCGTATTCGTTGCTATAATAAGTATGTACTGTCATCTAACGTTAAGAACCTAGGTAATCTTAAACCTACACGTATTGAATTAGTTTCTTGTTTCAAGTTATTCATCATGTCGTATTCATTGCTATAATAAGTATGTACTGTCATCTAACGTTAAGAACCTAGGTAATCCTAAACCTACACGTATTGTATTACTTTCTTGTTTCAAGTTATTCATCATGTCGTATTCGTTGCTATAATAAGTATGTACTGTCATCTAACGTTAAGAACCTAGGTAATCCTAAACCTACACGTATTGTATTACTTTCTTGTTTCAAGTTATTCATCATGTCGTATTCATTGCTATAATAAGTATGTACTGTCATCTAACGTTAAGAACCTAGGTAATCCTAAACCTACACGTATTGTATTACTTTCTTGTTTCAAGTTATTCATCATGTCGTATTCGTTGCTATAATAAGTATGTACTGTCATCTAACGTTAAGAACCTAGGTAATCCTAAACCTACACGTGTTGTATTACTTTCTTGTTTCAAGTTATTCATCATGTCGTATTCGTTGCTATAATAAGTATGTACTGTCATCTAACGTTAAGAACCTAGGTAATCCTAAACCTACACGTATTGTATTACTTACTTGTTTCAAGTTATTCATCATGTCGTATTCGTTGCTATAATAAGTATGTACTGTCATCTAACGTTAAGAACCTAGGTAATCTTAAACCTACACGTATTGTATTACTTTCTTGTTTCAAGTTATTCATCATGTCGTATTCATTGCTATAATAAGTATGTACTGTCATCTAACGTTAAGAACCTAGGTAATCTTAAACCTACACGTGTTGTAGTGCTTTATTGTTTCAAGTTATTCATCATGTCGTATTCGTTGCTATAATAAGTATGTACTGTCATCTAACGTTAAGAACCTAGGTAATCTTAAACCTACACGTATTGTATTACTTTCTTGTTTCAAGTTATTCATCATGTCGTATTCGTTGCTATAATAAGTATGTACTGTCATCTAACGTTAAGAACCTAGGTAATCCTAAACCTACACGTATTGTATTACTTTCTTGTTTCAAGTTATTCATCATGTCGTATTCGTTGCTATAATAAGTATGTACTGTCATCTAACGTTAAGAACCTAGGTAATCCTAAACCTACACGTGTTGTAGTGCTTTATTGTTTCAAGTTATTCATCATGTCGTATTCGTTGCTATAATAAGTATGTACTGTCATCTAACGTTAAGAACCTAGGTAATCTTAAACCTACACGTATTGTATTACTTTCTTGTTTCAAGTTATTCATCATGTCGTATTCATTGCTATAATAAGTATGTACTGTCATCTAACGTTAAGAACCTAGGTAATCCTAAACCTACACGTATTGTATTACTTTCTTGTTTCAAGTTATTCATCATGTCGTATTCGTTGCTATAATAAGTATGTACTGTCATCTAACGTTCCCTACATGGTCCAACCCTTGTCGTGGGGTAGTGGCTTGTGTACCTCAATGACCCAGAGAACTATGCCAGCAGGAGCACATGCTCCTGGCAGGGTCACCCAAGCTGGACAGGTCGAAGGGTAGAGGTCAGACGAATGTGGACCACCTCTCCAAGAGGCTAAACGGGTTTGCGTAGGGTTAATAGCCCTACCTGTAAAAAACACTAAGTTACTGAAGCATCGACAGCAACAAACCGAGACATTCACCTGGGCGAGGAAGGGTCTCCATCCTGGAGACCTATGACGCATTGCAGTGAAAGCCGAAAGGAAGCTGCAAGGCCGACCCCCCTTCTAACACCCAGGACAACAACGAGAGTAGCCACATGGAACATCAGGACAATGTATGAAGTAGGAAGGACCATACAAGTAGCAAGAGAGATGAAGAACTACAAGATAGGAGTACTGGGACTGAGTGAGACAAGGTGGCTACAGACAGGACAGCTGAGATTTTCATCGGGAGAGCAATTGCTGTACTCTGGACACACAGAGGATGGAGCCCCCCACACTGAGGGCGTGGCCCTGATGCTGGCACCGGAGGCACAGCGGGCACTCATCGGCTGGGAACCTGTCAACTCCCGCATCATCACAGCCAAATTCATCACCAAGAAAAAAGACATCAAGCTGAACATCATCCAGTGCTACGCTCCCACCAATGATGCGGAAGAGGAGAAAAAAGATGATTTCTACCAACAACTGCAGACAGTGATAGATAGAGGAGGAGCCAAGGACATGACCATACTGATGGGAGACTTCAACGCCAAGATTGGATCAGACAACACAGGCTATGAGGACACCATGGGAACACACGGACTGGGACAGATGAACGAAAATGGCGAGCGCTTTGCAGACTTTTGTGCCCTGAACCAGCTAGTGATAGGAGGCAGCATCTTCCCACACAAGCGCATCCACAAGGCCACATGGAGATCGCCGGACCATGTCACGGAGAACCAGATTGATCACATCTGCATCAGCCGGAAGTTCAGGAGATCGTGGCGGGATGTGCGCGTGATGAGGGGTGCCGATGTATCATCAGACCACCACCTTCTTGCAACAGCATTGAGACTTCGGCTTAAGATGCACACCAACGCCAACAGCACACGGACCAGGTACAACGTTGGACTTCTCAGGAACACAGACACACAAGCAGCATTCCGGATCAGCCTTTCCAACAGGTTCCAGCCACTGCAAGACCTGATAGAAGACAGTGAAATGGACATCGAGACACAGTGGGAACACAGCAAGAAACTCTGGCACGACACATGCGAAGAGGTCCTTGGCAAGAGAAAGACCCAACATAAGGAATGGATCTCTGCTGATACCATCCAGAAGCTGGAAGTTAGGAAAGAGAAGAAAACTGCACTGAACACGAGCCGAACAAGAAGAGCTAAGGCAAAGGCACAAGAGGAATACACAGCAGCTGACAGAGAAGTGAAGAGGAGCACCAGGAAGGACAAGAGGGACTACATCGACAACCTGGCCAGTCAAGCAGAGGAAGCAGCCCGACAAGGGAATCTAAAAGACCTGTACCAGGTGACCAAGAAGCTCGCGGGCAAATTTCAGCAGACAGACAAACCAGTGAAGGACAAGAATGGGCACCCACTGACAACAACTGAGGAACAGCTGAAGCGATGGGCAGAACACTTCAGGGAGCTGTTAAATCGCCCCATCCCTGAAACACCACCAGACATCCCACCAGCTGAGACAGAACTACCCATCAACTGCGACAAGCCCTCTAAGGCGGAGATCAAGAAAGCCATCATGACACTGAGAAATGGGAAAGCTGCAGGGCCGGACGAGATACCAGCAGAAGCCATTAAAGCAGACACAGAGACAGCCGTCAACATGCTGCACAGCCTGTTCAGCAAGATCTGGGAGAAGGAAGAGGTGCCAGCCCAGTGGAAAGAAGGGATCGTCATCAAGCTGCCAAAGAAAGGGGACCTCAGGGACTGCAGCAACTACCGAGGGATCATGCTCCTGTCAGTGCCAGGCAAGGTTCTCAACAGAATTCTACTGGAGAGGATGAGAGAGGCAGTCGACCCCATGCTCCGAGACCAGCAGGCAGGCTTTCGCAGGAACAGGTCCTGCGCTGACCAGATTGCCAGCCTACGCATCATTGTGGAGCAGTCACTGGAGTGGAACTCCCCCCTCTACATCAACTTCATAGACTATGAGAAGGCCTTCGACAGTGTAGACAGAGAGGCGCTGTGGAAGCTGCTAAGGCACTATGGAGTTCCCGGGAAGATCATCTCCCTGATCCAGTGCACCTACCAAGACATGAGCTGCAGGATTGCCCATGCCGGCCAGTTGTCAGAAAGCTTCGAGGTGAAGACCGGAGTCCGCCAGGGATGCCTGTTGTCCCCGTTTCTCTTCCTCCTGGTCATCGACTGGATCATGAAGACCACTACAGCAGGCAGGAAAAACGGGATACAGTGGACACTCTGGACGCAGCTGGATGACCTCGACTTCGCGGACGATCTGGCGCTCCTGTCTCACAGCCACAGCCAGATGCAGGACAAGACTACGTGCCTGGAAGCCACATCAGCCGGAACAGGGCTCAAGATCAACAGGAAGAAAACCGAGCTGATGAAGATCAACACCACTGCCAACACACCAGTCACAGTCGGTGGAGAGCCCATCAGGGAGGTGGAGTCTTTTGTCTACCTGGGGAGTGTGGTTGATGGACAGGGAGGCACAGACCGAGACGTCACAGCCAGAATCGGCAAGGCAAGGGCAGCAATGGTCATGCTGAAGAACGTCTGGGCATCCAAAGTTGTCAGCATAAGAACCAAACTTCGCATCTTCAACTCCAACGTGAAGTCAGTTCTGCTCTACGGATGCGAAACATGGAGGACAACGAAGACGATGCAGCAGAAGATCCAGACATTTCTCAACACCTGTCTGAGGCGCATCTTCAACATCCGATGGCCAGAGAAGATCCGGAATGAAGAGCTGTGGGAGCGAGCGGGGCAGGAACCAGTGGCCAAGCAGATCCTGCGGAGGAAGTGGGGCTGGATTGGACACACCCTCAGGAAGCCAGCATCCAGCACCACACGCCAGGCCCTGACATGGAACCCGCAGGGGAAAAGGAAGAGAGGCCGGCCTCGCAACAGCTGGAGGCGGGACACTGAGGCAGAGCTATGTAAGCAGGGGACCAACTGGACTGGAGTGGCAAGACTAGCCCAGAACAGAGTGCGATGGCGAAGGGTTGTCGATGGCCTATGCTCCACGTGGAGCCAAGGGCCTAAGTAAGTAAGTCATCTAACGTTAAGAACCTAGGTAATCCTAAACCTACACGTATTGTATTACTTTCTTGTTTCAAGTTATTCATCATGTCGTATTCATTGCTATAATAAGTATGTACTGTCATCTAACGTTAAGAACCTAGGTAATCTTAAACCTACACGTATTGTATTACTTTCTTGTTTCAAGTTATTCATCATGTCGTATTCGTTGCTATAATGAAAGTGGCAGAAATACTGGTACCAGCAATCTCGGTGGAACTGGACAGAATCATTGCGAGGTGAGTGGAGACTGTCGTGCGGAATTTATCAGAGGCTGTGGTGGAGGAAACGAACAAGACGGTGGAGCGTTTGGACGTTTCAAACCGTCTTCTACGGTATGAGTGTGACCAGCTGGAACAATACTCTCGTAGAGAGACTGTGCGAATTACCGGTCTGGCTGAGGAGGAGAGAGAGAAGATACAGAGAAGAAGGAACTGGAAGTGTTCCATGCTGCCGGTTGCAACGTGAAAGCAGAGGAGATTTCTGCTGTGCACAGGAATGGGAAAAGGAGTGACAACGGTAAGCCCCGTCCGATCCTCGTGCGTTTTAGGGCCATGAAATCTAAAGCGGCAGTGATGCAGAAGAGGAAAGCGCTCAAGGACCGGGCTCCCTACCAGAAAGTCTACATCAACGACGACCTGACGCTGATGAGAAGTAAACTGCTGTACAGGTGCAAGAACACCAGCACCGTGCAGTCTGTGCGTACAACACACGACGGCAAAATGAAGTCAGCACCGGGACACACGGGACCTGCAAAGACTGTTGTGGTTGCAATCCCCGATGATCTGTTTCATCTGGGTGTTGACAATATCAGCTACGGCCGAATTTGGAGTGGACGCCTACGGAGTTCCTGTCCAGGCCATGGCACCATCCCGGTAGAGGTCGACAGGAGGAAATCGTCGTTATCCCAGTACGCTATGCAGCGACAACACCGGAGCTAACGACGACGACAACGGTGCAAGTACACCCCGTCCATATGACAATACTCCAGTCAATGTAGGCCACCATAGTCTTTCTTTTCTCTCTTTAAATGTCTGTGGGCTCCTTAGCCGAATTGACCAGGGCGAATTCAAAGACCATATTCTTGATCATGACATCGTCATATTAACTGAAAGAAAAACTGATGACGCTGATACAGCGGACCTAGTGAACATATTTAGTGACCTTGGCCACCATCTCCACCTGTCCAATAGGAATTTTCTTGTACATCATCGGTGAGGTGGAATCGGTGTTGCCATTAGAAAATCGATCGCGGCTCATGTAAAATTACCAAAAGTGACTGAGAAATGTGTGTTGTGGTTGACCATTGACAAAGACTTGACTGGATACCCAAAGGACCTGCTAGTTGGTGGGGTTTATATTCCCCCTGAGGGATCCAGGTATGGTTTCGTCGATACTTTTGATAACCTGGAAACACAGTTGATGGAAATTCTCCAGCGTAATGATTATCTTGTCCTGCTGATGGGTGATTTTAATGCCCATACTAAGTGCCTTAATGATTATGTCGATTTTGATGTGGACTGATGTGACGTACATGCGGTTTGTTTACATTATGATCTAGTGCATCTTAGTGAACATGTGCCTCTGGTGAGATATTCGCAGGATTTACAGACCTGACAATTACGGGCATCGTCTTATTGATCTCTGTAAAGCTCAATCAATATATTGAATGGTCGTGTTGGTGCTGATGCGGGTATTGGTGTTTGTACTAGCAGTTGTTGCTCTGTTGTTGACTATGTGATCGGTTCACCCTTTCTTTTGTCGCAAGTCAAAGATTTTTTTGTCAGTCCTTTTGACGCCTTGCTGACTGACGTGCACTGCCCGGTATCGTTGACTCTCTCTCTATTGGTGAGATTAACATTGACACCTCAGGCGACGCGACCGTCGACGCTCCACCGGATGCTGGGCCGCCAGTCGACCGTGACGACACTCAGCCGCCGGACAGGAATAGGCGATGTGATAGCTGCAAAGCAGACACGTACGCAACTAATCTAGCCACGCGCGACATTTAGGCTCTCAACGACCTCACTGACTCCAACGCCGATCCCAATGCGATCAACACTCGGCTAGTGTCAATCCTCGTTGACACCGCTCGAGACACCCTCGGTACATGTACGACACGCGCCAACGGCGTCTGTGGCAGACCTAAAACCAAACAGGCTTGGTTCAATGAGGAGTGCAGAACAAAGAGACGTACGTACATGAAAGCGAAAACCAGACTGAAACGTTTTAAAACGGACATCGCGAGAAGGGAATTTAACAAGTGCAGCCGAGAATATAGAAATATAATCAAGAAAGCTAAAACAGTAAAAGAAGTACTTGTACGAAGTGGCACTCTGAGTTGAAAAAGATGAAATTTTCTGACCCCAAGCAGTACTGGCGTCATGTGCGCGGCAGACCTATGCGCAACTGCCCTATTAGTCTTAATGATCTTTGCGAACACTTTAAACAGCTCAATGAAGCGAGAGATGTACCAGGAGATGACCCTATAGTTAATTTAGACTATGATCCAGAGGAACTTAACTCACCGGTTAGAGAGGAGGAGGTACTGGCAGCAGTCAGCCGTTTGAAAAATGGAAAAGCGACAGGTATTGACGACATTCGAAATGAATATATCAAAAATAGTGTCCCGTTGCTCACCAGTACATACTGCAAACTTTTCAATCATATTCTGGATACAGGCATCATCCCAGAAGAATGGCTTAAAGGTTTAATAATGCCTATCTACAAAGGAAAAGGAGAGTGAGTGAGTGAGTTTTTAGGGCTTAAAGCCGCGCAAGCCACAAAGACTAATTCGCGGCTGAGTGTGCCTGCACTACATGAAAAAAACAAAAATGTAACGTTGGACAAAGGATGCAAACTGGTCTACGGGGCAATATAAACCTAGGACATGCAGGAGACGCTGCATATTCAGATCGACAGCAGCAGCCGAGCAGAGCAGACGTCGCAGCCAAGCAGCCAAGCCGCACGGACGCCCCGCGTCAGCCAGCCAAGTCGAGCGAGCCACGCCGCGCAGAGACCAGCGCTGAGTACACGGTACTCGGCGCCCACAGCGAACGTTGGACCTACGTCAGGCCTTTGTCCTTCTCAGGACCAGTCCTGCCGCCATCTTGGATTTTTGACTACTCTCTCTCTCTCTCTCTCTCTCTCTCAACCCGTGATCGTTTTATTTTTAGCATTAATCCACACTTTCTTTCAGCGCTCTGCACAGTGCTCTAGCACTGTGCTGACCCAGCCCACCACTGCACGGGCCGTGTGCAGTCTGAGTGCCCGCCTCTCGGCAGGGAAAGGAGGCCTGTCACTGCACAGGCTCTGTGTGCAGTTGAGTGCCTGCCCCTCGGCAGCACTCTAAAAAACCAAGGAAGGATGGCCGGCCCTAGGCCAGAAATGGAGGGCACTGTCCGCAGCGACAGGGACAGTGGCGGAGAAAACGCCACTACGAGTGACGACGCCCAGTCTCCCCCATCCTTCAAAAAGGTGGAGAGACGCAAAAGAGGGCGGAACTCCCCGCAAGGGGAGAATGAGAAAACTGGCAAACGTGCCAGGAGGCGACAGGCCAAGACTGGCCCACGGATGGGGAGCATCCCTAGGGCCCTAGGATCCCCTTCCCAGCTGAGCGACAGCTCCTCCTCGTCGGAGGGGGAGCTAGACCACGAATCGGATCTGGAAAGTCTGGGCAACCCATGTACCGACGATACACAGGCCAACCAGACTGGCCGTAAGGCAGAGGCCAAGAAGGCCACTGACAGCAAAAGGGAGGCCGAGGCCACCCAGACCCACAAAATGACCTACGCTCAAGCAGCAGCGCGCGGGGCAGCTCCCCATGGAAGGAGGGGAGTGCGGGGACCAGAAACGGCCCCAGTCTTCTGTCAGTATCCCGTGATACTGGAAGACAAAATGATCCTGACCGAACCAGCGCGCCTGGCCGGTCTGGAGTTTAGGCTGGCAGGCCTAATCAGAGAAGCAGGGTATGGGGTGGTCACGCACCTCAAACCCCTAAGCAAAGCCAGATACCTGGTGGGCTGCTCCTCTGAACGCCAGCAGGAAAGACTAGCCCTGGTCACTAAGATAGGGCCAGTGAGTGTGCGCGGGTACGTCCCGGTACCCAAAGTGGAAGGAGTGGTGTCAGTCCACCCCGACGCCACAGAAGACCAGATCAGACTCGCCATCGAGTCTGATGTGACAGTAGTGGCTGTTAAACGCCTCACACTAAAAGATGGGAGCAAGTCTCGGGCAGTGAAAGTCACACTTGCCGAGACCAACCTGCCCGATCACCTTGTGATCAACAGACAAGAGTATGGGCTCAGACCATACGTGGCCGAGGTTCAACGGTGCTACAGGTGCCATCGCCTGGGCCATGTGCAGAAGGCCTGTCCTGCCAAAAAAACAGTCTGCGCCGCCTGTGGCAAAGCGGGCCACAAAAGTGAAAACTGTAACGGCCCGAAGCGCTGCACCAACTGCCAGGGTGCGCATTCGGCCGCATACAGAGGCTGCCCCGCTGTGAAACAGTGGAGCCTGGCAAACAGACTGAGGGCGCAGGCCTACATGCCCAGAGCCCAGGCGATGCGGGAAGCGGGGAAGATTGTCGCCCAGAAAACGGCACAGTCCACCGCCCCGGCACCTGCCATCACCAAGACACCCGGCCTTGGATGGAGGCAGGAAGCCGTCCCCAAAAACACGGCCCCGAGGAAGAAACTCGACCTCGGCAAGCCTGTTCAGGCCAAAAAGCCAGTGACGCCCGCTGTGATCACTGCACAGAGAAGAGAGTCGGCCGTGGCGGCCAAGACCACAAACAAACGCCCGCAGGCACCAGACACTGCGAACTGCGACCCAGCCCAACCCGAGCCACAGGAGAACCCTGAAGGAAGGCAGGATCTCCAAGAGGAGAATACCCGTCTCCGTGGTGAGGTAGAGAGCCTGAGGGGGTTACTCAGTAACCTCCAGGCTACAATCTCAGACCTGAAAAACGAGATCAGGTCACTCAGGGAAGATAAGGCACAACGGGAAGTGCAGTCGCCCCAGCCCCTCTCACCTGAAACCGTGACCCTGATCCAGCAGGTCCTTGCATCCCTCATCAATGGACAGAAGTAAGGGAGGCAGTAATCCAGACACGCCCCCTAGGGGACTGTCCATCCTGCAGTGGAACTGCAGATCTGTGACCGGGAAGGCCCCCTTCCTACGCAGATACCTGCAGGACAAACCTAAGGTGGACGTCCTCATGCTGCAGTCCTTGAACGTGAGACTTCAGGCTCTCCCTCACCTGGATGGGTATTATTACCCTCCGGCTGTGGACATGGAGAAAGGGCGCGTCATGGTTGCCACGTATGTCAGCTCTCGGCTATCATATGTGGATGCTGACCCGTTGACACACGTGAACCCCAGAACCCCTGGAGACTACCGGCTCAACCTGAGAAGCCTGACAGTCTCGTTATCAGGGGGAAGGGAGCTCACGCTAGTAAACGTGTACTACCCAGACGGAATACCGGATGGGAGTGCCTGCGACTGGCTTAGAAATCTGGATGGGAGGACAGCAGATGCACGGAGAACTTGGGTGGTGGCCGGCGACTTCAACGCCAGCCACAGACTCTGGGATCCAGGCGCAACAACGGCTGGCGGAGGACACTTGGCAAACGCGGTTTTAGAATCTAATCTGAGCATACTGAACGACTGCTCAGTGACCCGCATCGGCCAAAGCGGGCAGAGGAACAGTGCAATTGACGTAACACTAGCAAGCCCAGCACTCTGCCTAGAGGCTACTTGGGAGACTGGAGATGACAATATGCAATCAGACCACCTACCAATCCACATCACGCTGGACCAGGCCGTCCCCACGGAGGTGGAGGTCAACTCCGACCCAAAGTATGCATATGACAAAGCAGACTGGGAGAAGTTCCGAACCCTGCTGGAAGCCGAATGCGAACACATGAACCGCAACGGCCCTGACCAAGATATAGACTCGAAATACGAGGAGATTAGAAGCATGATCCTCACCGCAGCCAACGCTGCGATCCCACAGTCACGCCCACAGCCCTCCGGTGGAGGCCGGCTGATAGGTGGTTGGTGGAACGCGGAATGCGAAGAAGCCACAGCAGAGAAAAGGCGGGTCCTCAGAGCGTTCAAAAGAAATATGACTGAGGAAAACAGAGAGCTGGTGCGGGCAGCCACCACTCACTGTAGCGAGGTTGCTGAAAAAGCCAGACAGGAACACTGGGAACGCTTCTGCACAGAACAGGTACAGGAACCCAAGGACAGCAGCAAGCTGTGGAGAAGGATACGCGCTCACAGGCGAAGGGGCCGCCTGCCAGAAAGGGCTCTACTTGTCAATGGCCAAAAGACGCAGACTGCCAAAGAAAAGGCCGATGCTCTCGCCGAGACATTTGCCAAGGCCAGTCAAACGGAACACCTCCCCCCAGAAATGAGAGAATACCGGCGGACTGAGGAACAGAGATTTGAGAAGTCGGAGAATGACGGTCAAGCTCCCTTCAACGGCGACCTGACGCTAGAGGAGCTACGGACGGCGATTGGCAGCCTCGGCTCGCAAGGCAAAGCGACCGGGCATGACCCAATCTCGTACCAGATGATTCGTCATTTTCCAGACAGAATGGTCAAAGTTCTTCTGGGCTTCTACCAGACCTGCTGGGACTCTGGTCAGATACCCAAGGCTTGGAAGAAGGCTGTAGTGGTGGCCATCCCCAAGGATGGCAAGCCGCCCCACCTCCCAACAAGCTACCGCCCGGTCGCACTAACATCCCACCTGGGGAAGGTGTATGAGAGGCTGGTCAGGGACAGACTAGAGTACCATCTGGAGAAGCATGGCATAATCCCGCTGTGCCAGGCCGGCTTCCGCAAAGGAAGAGGCTGCATGGAACACGTCGCTAGGCTCACCAGTGAGATCAAGAAGGCAATGGTCAACAAACACTCAGTGGTGACCACCTTCTTCGACATCAAGCGCGCGTTCGACACAGTGTGGCATGCCAAGCTTCTAGACAAACTGAGCAGCATTGGCATCTCCGGGCGACTGTACCAATTTGTGCAGGCGTTCCTGGCAGACAGGAGGATCTCGGTGAGAGTCGGAGCCTCCCTGTCGGATGAGCACATCCTCGATATGGGCGTCCCGCAAGGCAGCGTGATTGCGCCTACCCTGTTCTCAGTCATGCTACACGACATTGAGTCCAAGGTCGGCAGGCCGGACATAAAAATGTCACTGTACGCAGATGACCTGGCCATTTGGACTGAGCTTCCCACTCAGTTGCCAGGAAAGACAGCTTTCATGAAAAAGTTGTACGAAAGATGGCGGACCAAATTTAAGTCGTGTGTGGATGACATCCAGGGTTACATGGGGCAGAATGGCTTCCAGCTCTCCCCGGAGAAAACATCACTCGTGGTGTTCTCCAGGACAAACGGAGCGAAGAACGCCATGTCCATACAAATCGGGAACGTGACCATCAAGCCTTGCAGCGAGGCTAAGTTCCTGGGAGTGACACTGAATGAACGCCTGCGGTGGCAGCCGCACATCAGCAACCTAACCGCAAAAGCTGCGCGATCAGTGAACCTGATCAAAATCCTGTCAGCCGAGAGGTGGGCAACACCACGCAGCCTCATCCATCTAACGAACGCTCTGGTGAGATCCCGCCTCACGTACGGATGCGAAGCCTTCTTCGCACTGTCGAAAGCCGAATATCTGAAGCTTGAACGAGTTGAACTGGCAGCCCTGAAAACGGCAATTGGTGCTAGAAAAAGTGCGAGAAACGACCTGGTATACCAGGAAGCAGGCTGGCTACCACTCAGGGAGGAATGCAAAAGGAGGTGTGCCAACTTCCAGGCTGCCATGCACGCTACTGAGACCACCTTGGGAGATGGTCTCACAGAGACAGTCACCAAGGAGACCCTGATCCGGCAGGGTCTGGAAGTCAAAGCGCCACGAATATATCGGACGACCATCCCGATGGCGGAGCACACAAATGACATCTGGTCAGAGTGCGGAGCGAAACCTGAGGTGGCACAAACTCCCAAGCCGGTCTTTCCTCCCTGGGAGCTGGCTAAGCCCGAGTACGAACACCGCTATGCTGAAGGCGCGTCAAAGAAAGCAGACTCTGCTCTTGCCACAACCCTGGCAAGAGAGAAGATCGAACAGCGCTTCTCCCAGCACCTGAAAATCTACACGGACGGCTCTGTCCTAGACTCAGGAGAGGTTGGGTGCGCCATCGTGATCCCAGACCTTGGAATCACAAGGCGCTACAAACTCAACGCCGGGTTAAGCATCTTCTCAGCAGAGATGTATGCAATCCTCATGGCCTGCACGTTTGTCAACGACATGCCAAACCCCCCGCTGGGGGTGGTCATTCTGTCCGACTCCAAGTCTTCACTCCAAGCCCTAGAGAGAGGGGGCACGAGGAATAGGAGTGATGTACAAAGCGAGATCCTCTTTCTGGCCCATCAGATCATCACGAAGGGAACCATCTTAGCCCTCATGTGGCTACCCTCCCACAGCGGGATCAGAGGAAATGAGCTGGCCGATCGCGCGGCCCGGGACGCCACCGGCGATGGCATGGAAGCAAAACTACTCCAGACACTCAGTGAAGTAAAAAGTAAGATACAAAGAGCGGCCCACACTCTCAGAGAGAGGAGACTCCGTGCATTGTGCGAAGAAAATGGCTGGGTCCACCTCCCGGGTGGCCAAAACCACGTGCCATTCTTCCCGCGCAGACACTCTGCAATCATCTGCAGAATACGCACACTGTGCTGCGCACACACATGGAGTAACGACCTCTGCCAGTGTGGGCAGCCCCCAGACATCCGTCACATTGTAAACGGTTGTGATGGCCTGCCCGCCAGCCTCCAGCCGGTCTGGGACCTGAGAGACAGATACTCACTGAAGACGGTAGACTTCCTCAGGTCACACCAAACCCTAGGTGACAGGCCAATGAGAACCCTGGCCGACGCGATCGTCAGATCAGATCTGACAAAATGGTTTTAAAACCAAAAAGCGAGGGGACACCCCAGTGATAATCTAAAAGGCAAAAGTACGGATGACAGAACAGACTGAGGCACTGAAAAACAAACCCAGACCAGGCACCTAAAAGCCAAGCAGAGATCCTCTGACGTCGCCCAAAGCTAAGCAAAACAGCCCTCACACACCCCAAAGACACTCGCCTAGCCAAGCAGCCAAAGACACACGCCAGGAACAACTTGTCCTTAAGGGCCAAAAGCCATAGGACGTAAAGCAAGCTAATGATGATGAGACGCTGCACCTTCATGCTAATTTCTCGAACTCCCGGTTACAAAAAAGCATAGAAAACAAATGACAATTACAACTAGGTAACACAAAGATAAATACTAAGCGCATATACAGCAAATATTGCAACTTATCATCTCCTAGGCGCAATAAACCAGTTCGCAGCATATGCCCAACATCACTTATTCCTAGCCACTGGTAGTGCAGACGTGAGTGAGGAGTTAAAAAGAAGAAATATAGATGAAAGGGCTGAACTTAGAAATCAGCTGAGAGAAGAGAGGAAGGACAGAGCGGCTAAATTCGGGAGGTTTTAAAGGCCCTATATTCGTAACGGGCGCTCAGGGAAAAACTGCCGCTTACGAAGGTTTCAGGCTATTTGCCAAGTAGAAGGGGGTTTCATTTGACCATCGCGACCGTTTCTGTGACTTTGCGGCTTTTAATATTTGAGAAATACGACTTTCTTTGAGCCTACCCTCCTTTTCTTACCGGCTGGCCGGCAACACGAGTCTAAAAATAGCCACCAACCAGCGCCTCAAGCTGCTGGCCGAGACTGCAAGCTATGACGTCACAGTCAGTGCAAGTGTAAACATATTGCTCCCGAGTGAAAGCGAAAATACGAGGTGTGATTCCTAAGACAACCCGACAACCCACTCCCGTAAAAACAAAATTCACGAGTTCATCGAAGAAGCGGCGCCGACATACGCAAGAGCGCGAGTATGCAGTCCAAAGTTTCCCGAGGAATAGAAACTGCCGCGGTGGCAGACTGAAGCTGAGGGACTGATTGAGATACGCGCTTGGCCTCTCACGTCGTGACCAAAGGCTCACGGACGTTTGGCATTCACTCCATGCTGATGAATACGTAAGTAATCACTGTAGTATACCTGTTAGTGTGACTAGATAACCTGACTTTTGTGTCTGAAGAAAGTTTCGTGCCGACTAAGTATCCGAAACAGCAGTGTTATGGCGGACAGTGGTTTCGCACCGAGTCACCCCGGCCATACAGTGGTTTGTGTGGCAAGACAAGAATAAGTGTACTGGCAGAAACAGCGCAACTTGATATGAAACAGAAGCAAGTGTGTAACACCGAGTAATACTGTTCCAATCGTTTTCTCATTTATGGAGAATGAAAAGGGAACATAATTATGAGATAAGTATTTTTCACACAGTGTGTTACTGATAATTGAACCACCCAGTCACTAGTGACAGGCCCTAGCCAGTGGCATCTGCTTTTTTTATTCTGGTAATGTCATGTCCATCATTTTAAAAATTATTTTTCTTTATTGTGTGTGTGTGTGTGTGTGTGTGTGTGCAGGTACTTTTCGTCAAGATCTCTACAGCCGCCACCCATGCAGGTTAGCACACTTTTTCAGTGTTTCAGTAGTTTGTCGTCGAATTGCACAGGTCAAATTGCAAAAAATTATATACATATAATGTGTGTGTGTGTGTGTGTGTGTGTGTGTGCGCTTTTAATTCCACCAAGCTTGTATACCAATTATAATGTACAGATGAAAATTAAATGTCATAGTATAAATTGGCTGTTTTATAATTGCTTTTCATGTTTTCTTCTTGTTGTTTTTTTGTTGTTGTTGTTTTTTGTTGTTGTTGTTTGTAAATGATGATTTATTCAGTATTGATAGGTGGGGGGATGTTTATAGTTCCAGTTTGGACGGATCCACCTGAAGTGGCAGGAACTTCTGGTTCAACACGCAGCACATCAACCCTAGCTGCAGCTGAAAGCATCTTTGCAAGGGTAGGTGTTTACTCCTGCAATTTTAGAAATCTCAGCAAATTCTGACAGGTACATGTACTTCATCAGATACTGTGAAGTTGTATTTATCATGACGCACTATAATAGTGACACTGGTAGTGGTGACTACTTGCGTGCTGCAGTATGCTTTTATACTGTTTTTTTTGTTTTGTTTTTTTTATTGTAGAGTTATGCATGCTTATGCTTTGTAGCCACATGTGTTATTCCAAGAAATCCTCTCAGACAACAGTGAACACATGTATGATCATGTTTGTTGCAATAAGTTGTCTCTTTCCCTTTTGACAGTGCCACTGCCAGTGGTGGTAGTCAGATGTCTGGCGTGGAACCAACAGAGTGAGGAAGAAATGCCAGTGGCATCAATGTAAGTGAAGGGCTGTGTTCTGAATTTCTTGTCTAATCTTACTGTACATGTTAGTTTTGAGGTTGGTTTACTTTGGTTGGGAACTAGCGCAGGTTTTGAGCCACTGTCAGTTGCTGACAGAACTCTCTCAGCTGTGATAAGCTCAGTGAGGCAAGGTGTGCTTGTGTTAGTGCACTGTAGTGTACCAAGTCTCTTAGATGCCTGATGATAATCACCTTTGTGCTTGCAGTCACACTCACACGCAGACAGCAAGAAATCAGCCAACTTTGGGTAAAAAAGAGGGCAAGTCAACATGTCACAAGTAAGTGATATCTTCTATGGTGTTTCTTTGGATTAGGGTTTCTAAGGTTTTCAGTGTTACTACATGTAATTGTATTCTCATCACGTCACATAATCATATCTGTGTGTGTGTGTGTGTGTGTTTTCGTTTTTAAATTTCATTCAAGTGTGTGTGGGAGGTTGGCCTTACCACCACAATAGTGACACAAACATTTAGTGATTTACAGAAAAAGAAAACAAAAACAACAGCTTCACCTACCCTACATTTTGTTTTGTTTTTGTTTCATTTTACTTCAACTGATCATGTTTACTGTGAGATGTGTTCATGCAGTACATGTACACTGACGTCTGTAAGTTGAAGCAATACATGTTTGTGTGTGTTTCTTTACAGAAGGTAGATACTGCCTCCAGAGCCTGTGACTACCAAGTCTGGGAGGACAGCAAGGAAGAATCTCCTGTCAAGATTCATTCATGGACCCATTTGAGTGAGCAAGATGCTGGTGCATATTTTTGTTTATGTTAATAAGAAGGACCGAAGAAAGAGGTCTGTTAGAATGAAGTCATATATGTGAATCATAACTGAAGGAGAGTTACATTACTGTGTGTGTGCATGCTTGTACATGCATTTTCTACATAGACGAAGCATGTAATTTGTAAAGATTGTCAAAAAATATCACTTTGGGGTTATCCCTTTTGTGGAACATTCAGATTGTCTTTCCAGGTGCACAAGTCGAAAAATGAAAAGAAAACAACAGCATATAGTAGTCATTGTGATAGTTGACTGAGGGGAGGGGGGGGGGGGGGTGGCAGTTTGTGTACCCAGTGACCTTGTTGCTGGTCTAGCTCAGAACAGTTACGAGCGACTTACCCCAAGTTTCACTAACTAAGAGATCATTGTTGTTGTTTTTTTCACTCACTATGCCCATTGTGTGTAGGTTCTTTACATGGCAGTTTTTTCAGTTTCAGTTGATGAATGCCTTCTTTTATCATAGGCATTCCACTTAGGTGACAGTAGAAGAAAGGAGGAAGAAGATCCATGTGATGTTGATGATCCTGACTATGACTAGTATGAGCCTTACTTCCACTTGACAGCTATACTGTAAGTTGTTATTCAGTTCTTGAAACATTATAATGAATGATAAAGCAAATAATGAAGTAATGAGTTTGCTTATTATGAAATACAACCATACCATCCCCTGTCACCAACAACTTGCATTAAATTTTTAATAACTAATAACTTGCACAAAACCTTTTCTTTCTACTGTAAATGGTAAATTGGTGTTTTGTCATCAAGTTATATGAAAAATACGCTTGAAAAGTGTTGAGGAGGAAGATGAATTACCCTTGTTCACGTGTGCTCTCAGTTGCATGTAGACTACTCGACACCATTTAATTAGACACCACAACTGGGAACTAGCTTGTTGATTTTTTAGATGGAGCTCCCTCGCCTTTTAGTTTTACTTCATGTGCTACATGTACTGACCTGTCTTCAGATGACTTTTTTTATCATTGTTACTAGCATTATTTTTAGTTTATAGCACTGTGGATATTCAGTAGATGAGAGTCTTGCTTGAATGATTTTATTTACTGTCAGGAAATGACTACTGTACGCTGGGGCTGTGGGCACGGACGCTAAGTCTAAAGTTCCCTGGACTCTGTGTTTTCCATGGGATCCAGCGCACCTATCTGGAATCTACCATAGGTGGCTACTGGGCTGACCACCAGCATAGTGAACTGAACTCTTTCCCGGGACAATCACCTATCATTCTAGGTAAAGGCTTCAGTGTGTGTGTGTGTGTGTGTGTGTGTGTGTGTGTGTGTGTGTGTGTGTGATTTCATCAATGCTCACTATAAGAGTAAATATTGGCATCAGACATTTTCATCTGGTTTTGTTTTTAATTTCTGGAATGTGCATTTTCATCCACCTTCTTGTATGAGACAGTACTGGAACAGTACGCTGGACTATGCTTAATTTTATGGAAATCATAGGCATGTGTTTGAGTGGGTATCACCTGTTTTCTCTTTGCTGCAAGTCACAAGAGAAGAAGGGGGGTGGATTCAGGGGTGGGGGTGGTGGTAGGGGATAGAAAATAGCCTACTATACACATGTACAAAAGCCAGTGCATTATCCATTCATTTTTGAACAGGCGCACGGCTGCACTGGAGGTGTTTCATCAGCACACACTGATGTATTGTGCAAATGGGTGTATCGTGTGCGAAACCTGCTAACTGCTCTGGACCACAACATCCACAGTGACGGGGGCATATGGACCAACAGGAAAGGGGAGCCAGTGTAAGTAGCGTTGCATGATTCAGTTGTCTGCACATAGACATGGATGGCACTCTTCCACCTCAGGGCAGATTTCTGCCCAATAATTTTGGGGAAATCCCCCCCCCCCCCCCCAAAAAAAAAAAAAAAAAAGAAAAAAAAAAGGGGCAGTTGTGTGCTTAGGTTATTGACATGTGAGGTGAGGTTGGATGATATTGACAGTTCAGGACCCTCCCCCATATTTCTGGAGCATGTTGTTAACATGTTGTCGTCGCCCCCCCCCCCCCCCCCCCTTTTTTTTTTTTTTTTTTTTAACATTTTCATCAGTTTCACCCCAGCAATGATGTATACGTGTGTCCATTGAAACTGGCATAGCTGTTGTTTTGTCACAAAGTTCACGTTTCAGTGACACTGATAGATATCGAGCTTTATATTAGCACATAGTGTGTGTGTGTGTGTGTAACACAGAGGTAGAGTATCTAACTGAATTTCATCATGATAGCACTAGCAGTTGACAAGAAATGATTCCTATGGTTTTTCAGATACCACAGATGCTTCAGCAAGAAGACAGGGAGATGGTCTTCCCAGAGAAGGAGAGGAAGATGTACCCACACATTCGGGACCGTGAACTTTCAGTTGTGAAAATGAGGCTAGCTGACAGACAGGGCATGTGGCAAAGCCTCAGACCTTTGCAGGATTTCAACTACGCTGGCGCCTGTAGAATATCCACCATCAAAACAACTTGTTCAGTCCGAAATATCACGCTTTGAGAAATGAATTTGTGCATTCTGCTTTTGCTCATTTTCAAAGCCTTACAGTTGTGCATAGTTGTGCTGTACATCAGTACTGTCATCATACAGTGTGCTACTTCCTAAAATCTGCTTCTGTGCTTGTGCATGACTTATACATATTGTAATTACTTTGCTGTCATTCTAACAACTATGTTTAGTACTCTGACATTGAAATTGTAACTGTTGCATCCGGACAAAAAGAGGAAATCGAGTGAATAATAATGGCCATCCTGAACAACTAAACATTGAATTGGTGTGTGGTGTGTGTGTGAGTTGCGTGAGAAAGACCGATGGTGTGTAGGTGAGCCAAACAACACTGACGGCGAAGAAGGGAGAAGTTTACAATATTATGGAAAACTGCTTTTTTATGTGGTCATTTTTGTCAATTTCAATACTTCTTTCTCATGCCCTTCCTGTGGGTTCACCTCACTTTGACAGTCGAGTTCTTTTTGTTTGTTTGTTGTTTTTGTCTAGTTACAGAAGGCCTATTTTGATGGTGTGTTGAAAGCAATCAGTGTAGATCAGATCACAATTCTTAGCACTCAATGCTTGTAAAGCATCCAGAGCTGCTGGGGAGGCTTTTTGTAAAAACCCTCTGTTACTGTACTAATTTTATTATTTTATTATTATTACTATGTAATACTACCTTTTGACTCAGTTCAATACATCTCTCGCTGTATCACAAACACGAATGCACAAGAATAGCTCCAGCATCTTCAGCCAAGGTGTATTGTGAACATGTACCACACATGCATTGCTTCTGTCAATTTTCTGCAGTTCCAGTGCATCTACAACTCAAAATTGTTTGTTTTTGCTTCTAAAAAAATACATAATCAAATAACCAAAGTCATACACATCTTTTTTTCTTTGCAAGTCTGAGGAACTCAAAGACAAAAAGGGGTATTTTCTCACCTTTACTAGTGTTACATAAATAAAAAACGTACACATGAAAGAAAAGTGTTCGCTGTTTTTGTCCATTATTCTTCTGGTCCACTTTTACAAGGACACAAGGCTTTTGATATAAAGTTCATCTACATACATTGCTCATGATTGATGCAGAAAGTCTACAGTCAGCACTCTCCTTTTAGCTTCTTGAAGACAGAGGGAGAGAGAAAAACAAACCACGACAATACCACCCATGTGGTCAGCATTTACTACATTTCTATGAACATGAGTAATTATTAGTGCTACCAACATGGTGCTCCATTACTAAGGTGTGTATATCACTATATGCAGCATGTAAGCTGCATGGAAATGGCAGAAACAAGCAACATCAGTGAAGTTAGTGTTCAAACCAACAGTCTAGTTCAGCCTCGATGGGATAAACCCTGTGTAGTGGTTGATAGGGTGAGGATTGTGATCCCGAATCACCAACACACGTGGGGATGACCCGCCTGTCTCCTGCACCTAGACCATGCCTCCACATGAGGAACTGCCTGTACACAGCATGGTGGTTAGCTTTGCGCTCGTCATCTTTGCCATTGCAGACAAGCATGTCTCGCCTCATTATCTGTGACAGCTGCAGAACCATCCTGTCCAAAATCAGGTACTGGATTTCCTAAAATAAGAAGAGTATTTCTGAGTAAGTTCTGTTATTTTCAACTGTGAAAAGAGAGAGGAAACAGAATAACACGGACCAACAAGTAAATTTTATGTTTTGGTCGTAAATTTCAGGCATAATTATGCATTTGCATGAGGGGACAGGTGTAAGATTTTCACTGGTGCAAAGTTCTACATGTTTCATAGTTTAATAATACCAGTTTACTTTTAATAAGGAAGTAGGTAGAGGAAGTACCTACTGGGAGCAAAAATTGGCATTGACCATAACCACAGCAGAGACGTTCCAAGTTCAGCATCGGATGGCATGTTTCTGCAGGAGACAAAAGTGCACCAGGAGGACTGGCCAGAATGAGGCATAGGGCTGTGGCCACTTGGCTGCCCCTCCTACAGCTCCAGAAGGCTGAATACCGGTATGAGGCCTGGCTGTGCCTCAATCATGTCTACCGTCATCCCCTTCAGTCTTCTTGTCTCCATCTTGTCCATTGTCTTCTGAAAATAGTGAAATATATACAATCCACAGGCATTTAAGTGATGTGTTGTCACTGGGTGAGGGCTCTCTCTCTCTCTCTTAAAAATTCTAACCTGTTGTCCTGTTATTATTTCAACCTTTAATCTCAGCTACAAGATACCAACCTTTTCATCTTATAACTGGGACTTCAGGATGGCTTACCTTCAACACAGTGATTAAACACTACACTGTGCACACACATGGGCATGTGTTTGGCAGAGAGAAAAGAGTAATGGTATCCTACTTTTTGCTATTCAGGGATATTGAAAATAAGACGAGTGTGTAATGTCTTACCTTCAACTGTTCTCGTCTTTCCTCCAGGATTGCTGCCACAGTACGTGCTCCTAATGCTGCAGCACCTCTGCCCCATGCAAGCATGCTGGTGATACATGTACTCCCTTCTCCTACAAGTACAACAGCAAAAAAAAAGCAAACTGTAAAACAACCAGCTTGTATAATCTGAAGCACATTTTATGGTGAATCAGACACCGACTACAAGGACTTAGTTACTAGTAGGCAAAATTTTAATTTCGTTCTCTCCCTCTCCGGGCTCTGATGGTGTGTCTGAGTGTGACTCAGTCACTGTGACTGGAAATAAAATCAACCTCGTATTCCTCCCTACATCCCTCTCCTCACACACACACACACACACACACACACACACACACACACAATTGAATTAATCAACTGGTGCGCTTATTTTGAGCCACGGAAAGGAAGGATGATTCATAAAGTAAACTAGTTTGAAGATCATGGGAAGCGTTATCGATCAACACTGATCTTTCATTCTTTGCCTTTGGTATCCTGTCAACGAGTCAACGATGCGCTAGCTGACCCATTGCAGCCTACAAAACTTACAACAATGGTCACAGAAATCCAAACTGGAATGTCAAAGATTGGAAATCAATGCGTGAATGTTATCAAAATTATGAAAATGTGGAATAAAGCTTACCGTGATCGCACGTAGGCGGCCAGCCCACCAACAAAATCCTTCAGGCAGCGCGCGCTAAAGGATGTGACGTCACTGTGGTCTCGGTGTCCCCGGCCTAAAGCTTCACTGGCGTCTGCTTCGAACACGATGACAGAACAAGCTTCCAGAGCGACACATGTGCCGACCCGAGACACCACAACGGTCTCAGACGCTATTTTGTGACCCAAGTGACTGATTCTGATGCACAAATTACTCGCATTCGATGATTTTTTTTCCACACGCTATAGTATGCTTGTTCTACGTATAGAGCCTTTAAAGAGAAAGATACAGGTGAATGGGCTGGTGAGGGATAGACAGAGAGGTAGGAAGGAAAATTCCTTAGTTGCCAAGGAAGACAACATGCCTGGGAGGCAGTTGGAGAACAGACCGCTCCAACACGGAACCTCCCCGCCGTGAGGCGGTTTGGGAAAACAACGCACCAGAGAGGGGTGCGTTGTGAAGGTCTTCAACATGACAGGTGCTCAGCAGCACCAGCAGGGCGCTGCGAACAAAGCCCGCCAGGCTGAAGACCAGGTGGGGGGAATCCAGTGAAGTCGGCCTTCAGAAACGACCCTCAGATGTCTCACTGGACCAAGGGTCAGCAGACACCCGCTTACTGACCTCCCCCCCGGAGGAGATTTTAAGAGAACAAAAGACAGGTGAATGGACCGAGGGAGGCAGAAATAAGAGTGAAGAAAGAGCAAAAGGGGTGGGCAAGCTTGGCGAAATCAGCCCCGCCGCGTGAAGGTGAGCCCATGGGGCCACAAAGGAAAAGGAAGTATTAATGACTGTGATAATTACAGAGGCATTACGCTTCTAAGTTGTATCGGTAAACTGTTTACAGCTGTATTGAACAACAGATTGTCTAAATTTGTGGAATCCAACGACATACTTTCTGAGAACCAGGCTGGCTTCCGTAAAAACCACAGCACTCTGGATCATTGTTTTGTTCTCAAATCCTTAGTTGATCTATTTTTGAGCCAGAATCGTAAACTGTATGTTGCCTTTATAGATTATCATAAGGCTTTTGACCTAGTTTGGCGCCCGGGTCTGTGGGAGAAACTCAAACGTCAATCCGTTGACGGAAAACTACTCCGGGTAATAATTAACATGTATAGCCAAATCAAATCGTGTGTTGTCAATCAAGGAACGCATTCAAATTATTTTGGCAGCCTGAGAGGCGTACGTCAGGGGGAAAATTTATCTCCCCTGCTGTTTTCCTTGTTTCTGAACGACCTAGAGTCTAATCTAAAAGCAAGTAGTTGTGACCCCCTCAATATACCATTAGTTACAGATGACCAAGAGTTAGCCAGCCTCCTTCAGATTTTTGTCTTGCTGTATGCCGACGATACCATTCTAATGTCGGAGACACGTGCTGGCCTGCAAAAATCTTTAGATGCCCTTGCCTCGTACTGTGATGAATGGAAGCTAAGCGTTAATGCGTCGAAAACGAAAATCATGATATTTCAAAAGAGAAAAAGTGGCACTGAAACTTTCACGTTTGGTCAAGATAACCTGGAAGTAGTAGACAGCTTTAAATACTTAGGTATAGAATTCGCACGTAACGGATCCTTTGCAAAGTGTAAGAAGGCCGCGTACGACAAAGCCCAAAACGCTTTGTTTTCTCTACTACAGACTGCCAGGCGTCAAAATCTCCCCATCGATGTTATTCTTGATTTGTACCACAAGATGGTAGTCCCCGTTCTTCTGTACGGATGCGAAATATGGGGCCACGAAAACCTAGCGCTCATTGAAAAGATGCATTTAAAAGCACTCAAATTCATTCTTCGCTTAAACCGTAGCACTATGTCAGCCATGGTATACGGCGAAAGTGGCAGTTTCCCACTCGAAGTGACCATCAAACTAGGCATGATACGCCTTTGGGCAGATTTAGTTTCGTCACAGTCCGATAAGTACTCTTGCAGAATGTACTCAGTCATAAATGTGTTGCAGAATAATTCGGTTTATGCTTCGCCGTGGTTAAACCAGGTTAAACATATTCTTGTAGATGCAGGCCTAGAATGTGTCTGGGAGAGCCAGTCCTTCAGTAGTAAAAACTCACTGTGCACAGCGGTTCAAAAGCACCTCCAAGTCACGTTCAGACAGCAATGGCGGACTGACCTCGAGAGTAGCTCGAAATGTCTACTGTATCAACACTACAAAGATGATATTGTAGTAGAACCTTCTACAAAACTCCTGCCAGAGCAGTACGCAGTAGCCCTTCTTAAATTCCGTTGCAGTAACCATAAACTCCCTATTGAACAAGGCAGAAAACAAGGTATACCCAGAGAACAGCGACTGTGCAGAAAATGCGACATGACTGCAATAGGCGATGAATTTCATTTAATTCTAGAATGTCCGGCGTTTCAAGAGGAGCGCAACAAGCACATACCACTTCGTTTCCTCAGAGTCAAATCGACGTACAATCTTTGTAAACTGTTGGGATCAAAATCCAAAAAAGTTGCCCTTGCTCTAGCAAAATTTTTGAAAGCGAGTAGGATGGTATATTGTGTGTGTGTGTGTGTGTGTGTGTGTGTGTGTGTTTTAGCTGTTTCAGAGGTTTCATAGATGGTTGCGCTGTCCGGTGTATAGATTATGCGTATGTTGTACATATAATTATCTTCTGTCGTATCGTTCTCTGTATAATTATGTGGTCTTGGTTTATTTGAATCTTCTTTTCTTTTTGTATCCTCCATACCCCAACAGGGGAAAAAGGAAAATAAAATCTTGAATCTTGAATCTTGAATCTTGAATAAGTATGTACTGTCATCTAACGTTAAGAACCTAGGTAATCTTAAACCTACACGTGTTATAGTGCTTTATTGTTTCAAGTTATTCATCATGTCGTATTCGTTGCTATAATAAGTATGTACTGTCATCTAACGTTAAGAACCTAGGTAATCCTAAACCTACACGTATTGTATTACTTTCTTGTTTCAAGTTATTCATCATGTCGTATTCGTTGCTATAATAAGTATGTACTGTCATCTAACGTTAAGAACCTAGGTAATCTTAAACCTACACGTGTTGTAGTGCTTTATTGTTTCAAGTTATTCATCATGTCGTATTCGTTGCTATAATAAGTATGTACTGTCATCTAACGTTAAGAACCTAGGTAATCCTAAACCTACACGTATTGTATTACTTTCTTGTTTCAAGTTATTCATCATGTCGTATTCGTTGCTATAATAAGTATGTACTGTCATCTAACGTTAAGAACCTAGGTAATCCTAAACCTACACGTGTTGTAGTGCTTTATTGTTTCAAGTTATTCATCATGTCGTATTCATTGCTATAATAAGTATGTACTGTCATCTAACGTTAAGAACCTAGGTAATCCTAAACCTACACGTATTGTATTACTTTCTTGTTTCAAGTTATTCATCATGTCGTATTCGTTGCTATAATAAGTATGTACTGTCATCTAACGTTAAGAACCTAGGTAATCTTAAACCTACACGTGTTGTAGTGCTTTATTGTTTCAAGTTATTCATCATGTCGTATTCGTTGCTATAATAAGTATGTACTGTCATCTAACGTTAAGAACCTAGGTAATCCTAAACCTACACGTATTGTATTACTTTCTTGTTTCAAGTTATTCATCATGTCGTATTCGTTGCTATAAGTATGTACTGTCATCTAACGTTAAGAACCTAGGTAATCCTAAACCTACACGTGTTGTAGTGCTTTATTGTTTCAAGTTATTCATCATGTCGTATTCATTGCTATAATAAGTATGTACTGTCATCTAACGTTAAGAACCTACCTAGGTAATCCTAAACCTACACGTGTTGTATTACTTTCTTGTTTCAAGTTATTCATCATGTCGTATTCATTGCTATAATAAGTATGTACTGTCATCTAACGTTAAGAACCTAGGTAATCCTAAACCTACACGTGTTGTATTACTTTCTTGTTTCAAGTTATTCATCATGTCGTATTCATTGCTATAATAAGTATGTACTGTCATCTAACGTTAAGAACCTAGGTAATCCTAAACCTACACGTGTTGTAGTGCTTTATTGTTTCAAGTTATTCATCATGT